>CM059186.1:86082908-86139456 GCA_030323885.1 Branchipolynoe longqiensis | reverse complement strand
TTGGCTCGAAAACCTGTCTAGCCGCAATAATTCCCAGGGGAGTTGGGTGCAGGGGGAAAAATGGGTTATGGGGGAGGTGAGGTGAGGGGTATGGGGAGAAGTGGGGGTATGGGGGAGGTGGGCGCAGGGAGGAGGTGGGGGAAGTTGGGATGGTGGGGGTATGGGGAGGTGGCCGCAAGGGGGAAGGTTAAGATAGGGAGGGGGGAAGGTGGGCGATGGAGGGGGCGGGGATGGACAGGATGGGCTCATGGTTGAGGAAGACCAATGGGGTCGTCAAGGCAGGCCCAACGGGATGGAAGGGCGTGGTCAGCTGGGCGGACTGACCCGCCACCTGGCGGCCGCGTCTCTCACTGACCACTGTTGCCCTGCTGACCGGTGACCTCGACCCCCGGGGGGAGCAGGCGGGGCCCAGGTCAGTGCACTGATGAGCATTGATGGCCGCCATGGCGTAGCCGCCATTGATCACCAATTGGGGCGGACTGGGTTGCTCGGCACGTAGGGATGCGCATGCCCGGTATAGATACCATTCAATGTTTATAAACATTGTGTATGCGCGCGCAGCTTGGCTGCAGCACGAAGGTACACTGCCATTGAATTTGCCGATACGCGCAGTGCAAAACGTTAATTTTATTCAAAATTAATAGAAATGCAGAACCCATACCTTATAAATTTAATATAATCTGTTCGTTGAATATGTTTTCTATATGTCTTCCAAGCAGTTTGTTTCTAACTGGTGTGGTTTTAGAGATATTTCAACTTTTCTCTATGAAGATTGCTCATAGCCATTGAGTTTGCATTGAGTTTGCCGATACGTGCAGTTCAAGATGTCAATTTTATTCAAAATTAATAGAAATGCAGAACCCTAACCATATAAATTTAATATAATCTGTTCGTTGAATATGTTTTCTATATGTGTTCCAAGCAGTTTGTTTCTAAATGGTGTGGTTTTAGAGATATTTTCTCTAGGAAGATTGCTCATAGCCATTGCGTTTGCAGTGTGACAGTATGTAAAATATTCCGATTTATGGCTTTGGGGGGAATACAAATGTTCTATTACTAAGCAGGTATACGTGACCAAGCGCATGTATGTATATATATATGTAAGTGATGGTGGTGGCTGAGTGGGATGTAAATAGACATAGTGGTGCTGGCAGGGATGTGTGTAAGGGGCACTCAGGGCCTACCTCCTCCCACTCTGCTGGGTATGATCACCACACTCAGGGTCAAGTTTGGTGGTGGCCAGGGGGGGGGGGCACACAGCTTGGTGGTGGTCAGGGGGGGGGGGCACACAGCTTGGTGGTGGTGGGCAGACCATTGGTAGCCATGGGGACCAGGAATGCTGGATCCCTATTGGTAGGGCCAAGAATGCTTGTTTCCCATTGGGGGAAAAGGGTGGGGTGATACTCTACAATAACCCATGTACTATATATAATAAACCAGAGGGGCTTGGACTCTCTCTTCTTACATTCTTACTTTGCTTTGCTTTCCCTCCTTCTCGCCATCTGTATTGTTTTTCACCTTAGCCTACCTACATAGCCACAGACCGGAACACGCAACCCTTCAAGTGTGTCATCCTGCAGCCAAGCAGCGCATATAATGGGCATGACTTTGGGGGGGGGGGGGGGAAGTGTCGTGTGGCAGGAGGGTAGCGAGGGTGTGTTGGTTGTTGGAGTTTTTATGACACTGCTTTTTTGTAAGAAATATGCCTATAACATACCTATAGCATGCCTATAGCTCTGGTTAATCCGACACTTGAAATCCATCAAACATGAATTAGCACTAATATCCCAGATTTAGACCATCTTTCAGTGGCAATTCTCACACCTAATTAAGCCACACCAAGTGGCTTTAGTTTGTTGTCATGGCTACATTGAGTGGGAAGCTGCAAATTGTTTTTATGGTTGTTATCATCAAAGGAGCTGCTATCCAGCTTGTCTCTCCACCTCTTAATACCTTCTGTGAAAGAGGGGAGGGTGTATAATTGCAATCAACCCATAACAAGTGTTATGTTTAGGCCTGCTATGCACTAAGTACACAAACGACCATGTTATAGTCTAAATTGGTTAATCCAACAATTTGCTATCCGACATTATTTGGCGTGTGACACATGTGTCGGATTAACGAGAGCTGACTGTACATGTGTATCAAAGTGTCTACATACATTGTATATTACATGTGCAATACACGCATACTCAAAGTCAAAGTCAAAGCCAAAGCTCGGTTAAATCAATGATCGGTTAATCCAAACAAATTTCTAGGGTCCCTTCAAGTTTGGTTTAATGGGGTTATACTGTATTATGCCATAATTAATATGCTTCTCAGTATGAAATTATTTAATTCTGCTTAGATTTTTATTAAGCAGATTGTGTGGTGTCCTAAACATGTGTTACGTCTGAGCAACACATGTGTTACTGCCATATGACATAGCTTAATCAGGGACTACACCTTTATTTTTTATCTCATCAATTTATATTTTACATAGATGTAATGGGGAGATTTCCAGCTGTCATTTGCAACCAAAAGATAAAAAAATTCTAATATTAGATTTTAACTTCTGGCCAGTTTTCAGGAGAGTGACACACACACTCTTTGACGATAACTACAGGGTGGCATACCATGTATAGACACTTTATGTAGTTGGCCTTTAATCTAAAATTATTTCATATTTTACACACTCGGTCTTGGCAGTTAGCATGCTTTGGGATAGTATCCCCTAAATAAACAATAAATCACAGTTCCTACAGAATAATTAACATTTCTTCTCTGTAGATTAAAATAAATCAACTTTAAACTTGATTGATGAGTCTGAATATCATTAAAGGGCAATACATATTAACTACCTAGGTCCATAATGCATATGCAGCTAGGGTTATTGCCATGATTGTGATGACTGATTTGTTAATGCTGCCAACTGACACCTGTTACTCTTTGTTTTCAGGTGAGGAATATACACTTTTATGATTGCATCGGCATTCCATACGTGTCTTGAATGTAGGGTAAGTAGAACTATGGCTGTAGGTATCACACGAGTGCCTACTCACACATCCAATATCTAATGCCATTTCTGCGGAACCACAAAGATTGTCATTTGGAAAGCTATCAAACAAACTAGAATTACAAGACAAGCCAAATATGTGTGGTCCCATTCTATTGTATTGCAGACGGAAGCAATAATTAAGATAATAAACACTGCCACACGCTTAGAACATTGATATGAAAATAGAAATTCACATAACGTATATGTCCCAATAGATGCGCACTGCGCGAGTGCAGAGACATGGATGCGCGTCTATTCAAAGTTAAAGAATTTCATGGATTTGTTTTTGTCGTGCCTCTGAAATAAAGTGTGATTGTCTTATTTTATGTGCATTCAGTCTGAATATGATCGAAAATTTGTGCATGCTTTCAATCTTGAAATGGGGGATGTGCTTCTATTGGGTAGCGTGCTTCTTTGGGACATATACGGTATATATTTAAAATGTATAAGCACCTACATGAAATTACACGGTAACGAGCTTGTTAAAAGCAACATATCCCCACGGTAATACATATCTGTAAGTGTAAGGCAGTAAGATCTTCGCGATTTCATGGATTTACACCATTTATTTTGAGCAGTTATTTCTGTATTATTTATATTTTTACATACAGACAACAAGAGACGAATATAGCTGGATGAGATATCTTCTGGCTGGTACCCTTAAAGGCTCCTCCGTTTAATCAAGCAGAAACAATTTAAAGTAGTGACATAAATCAAAAGTCCGACTGGCTTGAAGGGGTGGGGGGAGCGGTAGGTGAGATAGTGTAGACGGCACAGCGTCCACAAATCTACAGTGGTAGGCACCTACAACTTACAAGGCATTCCAGCCTAAATAATATGTGCATAACAAGTTATACAATACATACAAATATTCATATGTATTTTCTTGAACTGTTATGTAAATATCATCAAATTCCAAGAAGATTTGAAATATTTAACCCAGTGCTCTTGGTGGCGATAGGGTGGACCTGCAGGCTTCCCGTGCGGAAGATTGTGAGTTCGAATCCCAGCCAAGTCAAACCAATAACTTATAAAATTCATACTTTTCGCTACCCACCCTGGCACTCTGCATTACTAGGATAAGACAAGGACTGGTTAGCACAGTATCAAGATAATAACTGTGGGATATTGGGTCATGACGCTGGTGACCTGGTCTCCCAGTGGGGCAGCACTACAAAGTCACTGCGTGTGCACTGTCACAAGTCGTTATCCATCCTGTTATGACCTTAGATGTTGCTAGGACATAAATCAACAACAACCCGATAGGGTGGACCCATTGTCCATTTGTCAGCCGGTGTCGCGGTTTCAGCCCTCCGTCGATTTCAGCTCTCTGCATTGCTTCTGCACATGCGTCAAAATCGAACAGCATCGTCACTAACCTTATAAATTTAATATATTGTTTTTGGTAAAGATTTTTTCTATATGTGTACCAAGCGATTTGTTCCGAGGTGGTGTGGTTTTAGAGATATGTCACTTTTTCTCTATTTTCTGTATGAAGATTGCTCACGGCCATTGACAATGCCTTGAGTTTGATGGTACGCGCAGTGCAAAACATTAGTTTTATTCAAAATTAATAGAAATCAAGAACCCTAACCGTATAAATTTAATATTATCTTTTTTAGTAAAGATGTTTTCTAAATGTGTACCAAGCGAATTGTTTCCAAATGGTGTGGTTTTAGAGATATTTCACTTTTTCTGTATGAAGATTGCTCACGGCCATTGACAATGCATTTGAGTGTAGCGTAGGGCTGAAACCGACGGAGGGCTGAAACTCCAACACCTGCATAGCGCCTTTGGCTAGACAGTGTTGGATTCCTCTCCACTGCGCGAAGTGGGTTTCCACGAAAATGCAGAAAGTCTCTTACAGGCTTGTCATTGTCAGGCTATCCCCGGGAAATCACCGGAAATCAGGTTTCATGCAGTTGTCTCCAAGCCTAGTCTCAGCACCATTCACCACGGAATATGTTTGAGAGCATTTTGCTAGCATTGCTGTGTCTATATTATCACCTACCCCGCTATTTATGCAGACTTTCTCTCCCTCCCTCCCTCCCTCCCCTCCTCCCTCCCTCCCTCCCTCCCTCCCTCCCTCCCTCCCTCCCTCCTCCCTCCCTCTCCCTCCCTCCCTCCCTCCCTCCCTACCCTCCCTCCCTCCCTCCCTCCCTCCCCCTCCCTCCCTCCCTCCTCCCCCCCTCCCCCTCATACCTCCCCCTCCCTCCCACCTCCTCATACCTCTACCCCATACCTCATACCTCATACCTCCTCCCTCATACCTCCTCCCCATACCTCCTCCCTCATACCTCCTCCCTCATACCTCTCCATCTCCTCTTCCCTCCCTCCCTCCTCCTCCCTCCTCCCCCCCTCTTCTTCTCTCTCACCCCTCCTCCTCCTCCTCCTCCTGTTCGTTCATTCGTTCATTCGTTCGTTCGTTCCTGTGTGCCGGGTCACTGCCCGGTCTAACATGCATCCCATACCAGTCAGCGCTGCGTTCGAGCAGTGTGCCCGCTGGGTGCCTGCCTGCCTGCCTTCGGGTTTGATCAGGTAAACCTGTCATCACACATGTCGTCTGGCTCTCCCCGCCCCTCCCCGCCAGTTCCAGTGGCCGCTCAAAGACAAAATGCGCACATTCTGCGGCGAGCAGACCGCACCGCCCCAGGCGTCTTCACCTTAAAGCTGCATAGTCCGATGAAAACATCAAATTTTCAAAATCAAAACAATTATATTGATTTGATTCAACATATCTAACTTAGATACTGCTGCACTCATTAAACATTTGTCGTCACATAGAAGGGAATACTGAGACAATTTAATAGAACCTGTTACTGCAGAGAAGCTTATGGTGGTAGAGTTTTGGCAAGATTGCCAAATTAATTTTGCATTTTTGCACTTCAAATATCTAAAAAGTTAACCATTTTAAGTAAAAGTTACTTCAAACTAAAGTAAGGTAGATTATAATGACCAACCTAACATATTTATCTCAGAAAATGACAGAAGCTCAAAACCATCGGACTATGCAACTTTAATCCAACCGGGCACCAGTCTACCAGTTCCCCGGCACCCACACCCGCCTCACTCCTCCACCCCTCCATTCAACCGGGCACCAGTCTACCAGTTCACCGGCACCCACACCCGCCTCACTCCTCCACCGGTCACCAGTCTACCAGCTCTACGCCACCCTCCCTCCACCCCTCCATCCAGCCGGGCACCGGTCTACCTGCTCCCCGACACCCGCGCACGCACACGTACGCACGCACGCACGCACGCACGCACGCACGCACGCACGCACTCACACACACACACACACACACACACACACGCACACACCAGTCTCGATCACAGGTCCTCTCCGTCCTCCACACCCACTCTGCCTCCACCTCAACCCTACAAGTCTCCATCACCACCGACTCTGCAACCCGTCCCTCCACGCTTCACCTCACTCCATCCACATCACTCCATCCACATTGCACTTCCTCCACCCTACACCTTCCACCCCTTCGTCATCCTCCATCACCACTCCTCCACCACCGCCCCCTTCACACCAACGCCTCCAACCCCACCCTCTCTCCACCTCACCACCCCATCACACCCCTCTGTGCCCCCCCCCCCCCCATCATTCCCTGTCCACAAACTGACCAATGGTGAAAACAAGTCTATTCAGACTTATCCATAATAGGCAGTATAAATCTTCAAGAAAAAACAAAACAAAAAAAAACACACCTCCACTCCTACCATCTGCACTAACCTCTTCACCCATCCACCTCACCCTTCTACCGCCCCTCCCCTCACCACACACCGTATCTGCCCCCTCCACTGACACCCTCGCCCCATTCCACTCTCAGTGTCGAGTCTATTCTGTGCATAGACATGTATGTATCCCAGGGTGGTGAGCGGTTTTGTCCACCGACTATGAAGCATAGCATTGCATCTGGGCCCGTATGCAGGAGCCGGTGGTAGCGGAGTTTGGTGGTACAGCCTATTACCGGGTAGCTATCGCCGACGTCGGGAACTGTGTCAAGTGCTATGCGGGAGCACGTACCACTTTGATTATAGCTACCCGTGAATTTATTTATAGATTTGGGAAATCCCTCTGCGTCTGTACCCATATATTAGGCTTAAATCTATTCAATGCGACCATATTTAACAGAATTACATACGCAATAAGTGAAATTGTTATCAATTTTACCCTAAATGCGAAGCGTTATTAAGGCTACTGCCGCATTGGCGGCGATATTAATAGTTATATTTTCGAATCGACGAATGTAAAGTAAACAAACCGCCGCCACGCATCGAAGTCACTTTCCATACTGGCGGCAGCGGCGATTTGTTTACTTTACGTTCGTCGATTCGAAAATATAACTATTAATATCGCCGCCGTTACAGCAGCACCGTTAATATTGCTTCAAATTTAGGGTTAATTTCATCAAATGTCACTTATTGCGTATCTAATTCTGTTAAATATGACAGCATTGAATAGATTTGGGCCTCATGAACTCGCTATACCTCCTATATACCAGGGGTAAGGTACCACCGGGTAAGCCTTTGGTGTTAGGCCTATCACCGGTTCGTGCATAGCATTTTTCCCCGCTACCCGGGAAATTCCCGACTACCACCGTTTCGGCTCACTATCACGAATACCACCGACTCCTGCATATAGGCCCAGATATCCAAATATGAACTGCACCCTTTTGAAGAGGAGGGGGGATGTGTGTGTGCTCAATTATAGTTGATATTATTATTATTAGTAGTAGTAGTGGTAGTAGTATTGTTATTGCTGTTATTATTATTATTATTATTATTATTATTATTATTATCATTATCTTTATCATTATCAACAGCATCAGCATCATCATTTTCGTTGTCACTATTTTCATTATTATTTATCTGTATTATTTATCATTATCATCATTATTGTTTATCATTACTATTCATCATTGTTATTTATCATCATTGTTTTTATTTATTTAATATTTAACACACTAGGGTTCAGGTTAATGGAGAAATCGAACTACGGGCACTATAAATAATATATAAAACAAATTGCGGTTTGAAAGGGCTACATGAATTAATAGTAAATATGATTTCATTTCGTAATTAAAACATGAATACAAAATAAATGGGTATTTAAAAGAACAGATTAAAAACTCATGGACCCTACACTGAAGACTACTTGACGTGCACCCCCATTAGTGAATTGCGGTGTGGCGGGATTGCATTGCTTAATAATAGTGAATTGTAGATGAAATACCGATGGTGTGTGGGTGTGGTCTGGTGTTGATTGACAGAAGCGCATGAGCAATGAGGTGGAAGTCCTCCAGCACTAACCCACCACCTCCTCACCTCCCCAACTCCACACTTCAAACCTCTCCCACCTCCATTCCTCCACATCTCCACACCTCTACATCTCCACACCTCTACATCTCCACACCTCTCCACCTACCCACCTAAACACATCCACACCTACCTACCTCCACACCTCCCTACCTCCACACCTCCACACCTCCCTACCTCCACACCTACCCACCTCCCCACCTTCAAACCTCCCCACCTCCACACCTTCAAACCTACCTAACTCCACACCTCACCACCTCGACATCTCCACACCTCGACATCTCCACACCTCACTACCTCCACACCCTCAAACCTATCTACCTCCACACCTCACCACCTCCACACATCCCCACCATCACACTTTCACACCTCCCCACCTCCCTACCTCGCTACCTCCCTACCTCACCACCTCACCACCTCACTACCTCACCACCTCACTACCTCACCACCTCACTACCAACCAGATGGCATTCCGCGTGTACTGATAATTATCAACTTGAGCTCTCGAGCAGTCGTCGGTGACCCCTGGATGTGTGTGTTAAGTTCCCAGAGCAGTGCGCCCGTCCATGCCGACATCACCCCGTGTTACTCTCTGCCGAGGCTAATTGCGGGGCGGGACACTGGCTAGTACTAGTAGTTACCATGGGTGCGGAATCGGCAGAACTGCCACAGAGGAGCGTCCCATTAAAACAGCACCAGAGGGATTATAACGCCTTACGCATAAATCTGAGTATTGCTTAAACTGGACGCGTGTGTCAAGTTCCCAGAGAAATGCACCCGCTCTGTGCTGTCACCACACCATATCAGTCTCCCCAACTCCATCCGCACCCCCACGTAATCCCGACGACTAGGCAGGCTAAGTGCAGGACAGGACACTGACTAGTACTAGTAGTTATGCCTGGGTGCTGATCCAGCAGGCTGCCACTGAGGAGCGTCCCATTAAAACACCACCACCGGGATTATAACGCCGTACACATAAATCTGTGCGTTCCTTAAACTGGACTCATGTGTCAAGTTCCCAGAGCAGTGTGCCTGCTCTGTGCTGCTATCACACTGTACCAGTCTCCCCACCTCCATCTGCACCCCAACGTAATGCCGACGACTAGGCAGGCTAATTGCAGGGCGGGACATTGGTTAGTACTAGTAGTTAGGCCTGGATGCGCATCCGGCAGACTACCACTGAGGACCATCCCATTAAAACACCACTGCCAGGATTATAACGTCTTACGCATAAATCTGCACATTGCTTAAACCATGTACATGTGTGTCAAGTTCCCAGAGCAGTGTGCCTTCTCCGTGCTGCTATCACACTGTACCAGTATCCAATCTCCATCCGCACCCCCAAGTAATGCCGACCACTAGGCAGGCTAATTGCAGGACGGGACGCTTGATATTCCGAGTATGTAGGCCTGGGTGCGCATCTGGTAGAACTGCCACTGAGGAGCATCCCATTAAAACACCACCACCTGGATTATAACGCCTTACGCATAAATCTGTGTATTGCTTAAACTGGGCGCGTGTGTCTAAGTTCCCAGAGCAGTGTGCCTGCTTTGTGCTGCTATCACACTGTACCAGTCTCCCCAACTCCATCCGTACCCCCCACATAATCCCGACGACTAGGCAGGCTAATTGCAGGGCGGGACACTGGCTAGTACTAGTAATTGGGCATGGGTGCAGATCTGGCAGACTACCACTGAGGAGCATCCCATTAAAACACCACCGCCAGGGTTATAACGTCTTACGCATAAATCTGCGCATTGCTTAAACCGTAGTGACCTGCACAGAGCGCGCCACCACACGCCTGCAGCCTACCACCACCCGCCGGTTTGAGATAATATTCTGATTCCCATAATAAAGTTACTCCCCAGTCACTTTATTATGCATAGAAAGCGACTCATCCTATCATATTGTGACTGGAGGTCAATGGCTCTTTGTGGTGGGTTAGGGGATATGTTGACGTTAAATTCTGTTAATTTTAAAGACATGATATGTATAGCTACTCACTTTCATGTATGTTGATGTATGTGTGAGTATGTATGTTATAGAAGATGGTTTGTTTGAATTAAAAATGTGTTTATATGTCTTATTATTTGAACCAAAAGTAACAATCAATTCATATTAGAAAAGAATTAAACATCTACGAAAAGAAGTCACAATACGATTGGGGGATCCGCTTTGTTATGCATGTGGTGGTCTGCACTGACCTCTCAGGCAAGTAACCACATAGACAGGTAGGCGTGGGTAGTGTGGTGATATCAGGGAGCCCAGGTGGTGCAATGATTAGCACAACTGCAAAGAGATGTGGGTTCGAGTCCCGCTGTAGGCGCAATATTTCCCATTTTCATCACCCCCATGACACTGGTGCTGTGACCAGGATCCTGTCCAAGCTACGCATTGTATGGTTGTTGAACCTACCCTGTGAATGTATGTGTTCATGCTTTGCCTGTATGTATGTAGTTGTAAGCATTAAATGACCATTTTAAAAGACTTACAATTCCAGGGGGACGAGTGTGGTGGTCTGCACTCACCTCTCAGGCAAGTAACCACATAGACAGGTAGGCGTGGGTAGTGTGGTGATATCAGGGAGCCTAGGTGGTGTAATGGTAGCACACTAGCCCGGGGTGCAAAGAGATGTGGGTTCGAGTCCCACTCTAGGCGCAATATTTCCCATTTTCATCACCCCCATGACACTTAAAGTGACTGAGGAGTCACTTTATTACGGGAGTCAGAATATTATCTCACCGACAGCCCACCAGCGACACGTTCCCTACGTTCGGGTCCACGGCCAGATTCTGGAGGGTTTGGTAAAATGAGGCCACAGGCTCTGATCTATTCGTCTCAGATGGCTGTTCAAGGCTGGGTGGGAACGGCTTTGAGCGGCGTGTGTGTATGTGTGCGCGTGTGTGTGTGTTATCGCAGGTGGGACCTCATGCGACCTCTCCACTATGCAAACGCACACGCACGCGCGCATGCACGCACGCACATGCCACCTTCTACCTCGCTCGCCCACTCGCTCGCTCACTCACTCACTCACTCACTCACTCACTCACTCACTCACTCACTCACTCACTCACTCACTCACAGACACACTCACAGACACACTCACTCACAGACACACTCACTCACAGACACACTCACTCACAGACACACTCACACACACTCACTCACATTCACCCACTCACAGACTCGCCTACTCACATGCACTCACTCAATGATATTTTGGGGTCCATAGTTTGGTATTTGGGTCCGTTACTTTGATATTCGGGTTCACTTCGTGATATCGGGTCCTTTACGTTGATATTTTGATCGCGATAGTAATATTTGTAGTCGCTACGTTGATATTTGGGGTGTATTACGTTAACGTTTTGATCGTTACATTGATATTTAGGCTACTTGAGATTCGCTCTCTACATCATCGTAATTTATTATTAAATTACAGCACCGTGTTCCTTAATTTTATTTAAATCTACTGCACTGTGCCGATACCACTACCCCCCCCCCCCCCCCCACCACTCACCCCCCCCCCCAACCCACCCCCCACCCCGTCCCTCACTTACGCGGTTTATTGACAGCAGACGACATTTAGTGATGGCAAAAAAGTATGTTAACAATGTCAAATTGACATTGTGCAAAAGCAGCTGACACGCTAATGTGACGTCGTGAAGCAGACAACATTTAATGACAGCAGACGACAATTGTCAGCAAACGACAAGCTAAATCATTTTTGATTCATGAGAGAGGGATGGAAACAACTGCAACTGAGGTAATGCTAGGCAATAGTTCTTAAGCTCTCATTTCTTCTTTTTATTTTTCCCCGCACGCAATTGGCGACATAATCAGAAAATGGCTTTGAAAGGCTCGCAGTAAATGAGACTGTCTCAAAAGGTGCTAAGCAATATGGGACAAAACTTTGTCCATTGTAACGATCAACATACTATCTGCTTATGCATTTGCTCAGGATAAACTGATTTGTTTTTTACATGGTGTTTCATAATCCCAATAGAATATATATTGATTTGAAGCAAATGTCCTTGTGTTTTCAGTGTAACCGTTTCTGTGCTGTTTTGTGTCAATTGTTACAATGTACAAAAAAGAAGAAGAGGAGTTATCACCTTTTGAGACAGGCGCAAATACAAAGCAATAATACCTGGACCCAAGCTATCTGATGGAATGACAATACGTTGTTAACTCATTTAAGCATTTAATGCTCGAAAACAAAAAAAACAAAAACAAATAGAGGACTAGTCATTTGTTGTGATTCAATCATTTTTATTTTAATTCATAATCGAATATCAAAAGTAGAAAAAAGTGGAAAACTCTTCCCAAGAAAACCCCAAAGCACTAACATAGAACCTTAAGAAAACAACTAACATAGTAATAAGAGTAGAACAAAAATACAATGCCGAGAGGGCCCAAAAAAACCTAATATAGGCTACTAAACATACCTACAAACTGTCTATCTGCTACTGAAATGCAGACAATCAAATAACTTATCAGCAGCTACTGCTTGGTAAGACAACACCAACACTACAGCTGGCCAGCATTGAAAACAAGCCTGGGTACCCGGGCTTACATGCTATGGACAGTATAAATACAGCCTCAATAAAAAAAAAAATATATATAAAAAATGCTGCACAACGATTGCGCGCAACCGTGAGGAGTGTATTGGTGGGGTTTCTTGCTGTCGCTGTGTCAGTGCCGGTGTCGTTTGTATGTGAAGGGGGGTAGTGACCTTTTAGTAGTGTGATTGATTGATTGATTGATTGGTGGTTGCTTAACGCCGTGTCGGCAGCATAGGCCATATTCACAGTGTGACAGACGTGGACTGAGAGCCTAGGATCATTGCCAAGGGACCAGACGGGATAGCCGAATGAGTTGAGCATCCGTCTCCCGCTTTGGTAGATCGTGGGATTCAAACTCATGGGTTTGAACCCTGGTCGAGTCAAATCAATGACTTAAAATTGATACCTGTCACTTCCTAGCCAGGCACTCGGCATTATTTTGATAGGGCAAGGATTGGTTGGCTCAGTGTTAGGATAATGTGTCTGAGTGGGATATCGGGTGATGGTGCTGGCGACTTGGTCTCGCAGTGGTCAAGCACTATAAAAGTCGCCATGAGTGTGCACAGTCACAAGTTGGTACCCGTCCTGATATCACCTTAGCTGTTGCCAGGACGTAAAACTCCAACAACCAATCAATGCAATGGAAAATGAGGTGTACCACCAGGCTGTCTTTAGATACACCACAGCAGGTAGAGCGGTGAGGGAGGGTGGGTGGGTGGTGAAGTAGGAGTTTGAATTGTAAAAGTACAAGTTGCAGATGCTGTTCCTTTGGCACCGCAGCACACACAGCACTATGGAGTATAGTATAATTTGTACAGTATATGTTTTGGAAAAAATACAGGTCGCAGGTGAGCATGTAGACGACGCTGGAGGCGTGCGTCGGCTCTTTTAGAAAGTACTAATTTATAAGTTAAACTATATGCATAATATTTAATACAAGAAGTCTTCCTGACATAACAAGATATGCAGCGACATACCTCGCAATGCATACCTATATAACCGTCACGGTTACTAAAGGAATGTGCAATATTCAATGTTAAATCATTTACACAAGGAACCTTCAGAAATATAGCAGCAATAACACTGTAGACCCGCTAAGGACGACACAAAACCAGGTGTGGATAATACAGTTTATTACTACTATCACTCTGAACACCGTATCTGGCTGGCATAACCGCCGAATCAAAATAACAAAAGTTTTTCTCGGGTGAGCTGACCGGCGCGCAGGCCGGGTGCGTATCAGGTGGGCGCCGGGCCGGCCGAGCGCCTTGGTTATATACGACTACCGGCACGCCGCCTAGCGAGCGGCGGGTGCATAATGCTTAGCACGGAGCCGGCGCGTTCGAAACGCCCCGAATATGACCAGCTCATATATACATTCATCAATGCCCGCGGGTGCCTACACCAGCATATACGCGTATATACTACCTGTAGACCCGCTAAGGACGACACAAAACCAGGTGTGGATAATACAGTTTATTACTACTATAACTCTGAACACCGTATCTGGCTGGCATAACCGCCAATGGCGCACAGCGCCCCCAGCCAACTAATAACTCGACAAGGTCGAAGCGACCCGCATGTCAGCTAGAATCCGCTCAGGGAGAGGAGAAGCAATATATGAAAAGATAGCGTCTGATGACCAATCCCCTCTAGTCCTCAACTCCTCTAATGTAGAGCCCTGCATAGCAAGAAACGTACACCCTCCCCTGCGAAGCGAATGACAAGAAAACAATTCCCCCTGTAATCCTGCGCACTCAGCGAAATACTTGATCGCACAATTCAAAGCCCTGTACTCCAGAGGCTTGAAACCACCGCTAGGTGAGGGTACTTGAAAAGCAGGCAAAGCATCCAAAACCTGGACCTCCCTAAAGTGCCTCTCAGTCCAATAAACTGCACATAACTCTCGATTCATCACTTTAGCCACAGGGATCAATAACTCCCGCTGCCTAAACTGGATAGTTTTAGTCCGCTTCACCGTAATTAACATCCCCAACTGAAGAATTCAAAATTCCTCCTAGACAGGACGGAGTCCGATCTAGTTAATTGACTCTTTCTTAACAAAGCTCTAAACCCCGTTAATAAGGCAGCGCGAATCGACACATGACCTATACTGCTTGACATAAAGGAGAAAATCAACAATAATTGTTTGGGCAAAAGTGGAGAAGCGCGTCTGACTACGCACCCCAACTGTCTCTTCGCTCCACCCAAAACCGTTCTGACTAAATGAGAACTATAATTAATCGGAGGAGACCCCCTTGCTTGGAGAAAATAATTCAATGCCGACAAGTAATTCGTAATGGAACTAAATGTCAACGATCTCGTTAACCAAGTAATATAAAGCCCAACCTGCACATCAGGGCATGGCAGGGGAGGAAATAATCCCTGGAATTCGTCCAAAAATGAAAAATACTTCTTAATCTGGGTCGAGCGCGTGGCGCGACTGCTTTCCGAGTAGTAGCTCGACTGAAGCAGTGACATCACCCGCTGCAACTCTGACAAGGAAACGGAGAATATAAAGTTAGGCAAACAGATGCCCACAACACAGCACCCTCGCGGAGTCTGCTAACCCCACTCTCACCCTGTCACCTCCTACCGACCAACGACTCAAAGCATCACGAATCACATTTCTGTCACTTGGTACATACACTGAAGTAATTTCGAAATTAAACTCACAAGAAATCCAAAACAATTGTCTCACCCACTCCATTATCAGCTTACTCCTACACCTTCCAGACCCCAAGGCTGCACGAACAGTCATGTTATCCGTGACAAAAACTACTGACTTGTCCCTCCATTGTTCCCCCCACCTTGCTGCGGCCGCCATCACTGCCCACATCTCACGCACATTAATATACGCGTCATCGCAAATCTGATCAGAACACGCGTAATGGTGGTGAACCGACGACTCTAAGTCCCGAGATGCGCCCGCGTCAAAAGCTCCAACGCACCAATCGCTCCCGTGAAGCGCTCCAAATCCAGAGGAGGACGCGTCCGTATATACAGACACACACTCTGCGTGACTCCCCAATATGCGTGCATGGCCATTGAAACGATCTACAAACTCTAACCACCAGGCTATCTCCTCCCTAAACGCAGTATTCAATCTAAACTGGTAGTACGGACGCTTCAGTGTCCTAACGGCGTCATAGACCCGACTACAAAACGAACGACCTCCCTTCACCACCGAAGCACAATGCGCTAAACGCCCCCCTAGCCTTTCTAAATCCCGTCTCGTCGCCTTCCGTCTCCCCACAAAGGAAAGCAAATGAGACTTTAATTTCTCCACCTTATCTGCCGGCAAAAACAACTTCATGCGTATCGCATCAATCTCTATGCCCAGGAACCTGGTGCACTGGGATGGAGATAACATCTTAGGAAAACTAACGAAAAAACCTAACTGTCTAAGAACTCTAACAATAACTAATTGAGAACGAACACATGCGTCCCAAGACCGATCCGCTATGGCGAAATCGTCCAAATAATTTATCACTCCCAACGCCCCCCCCCGCGAACAAGCGCGCACTATGAAGTTACTGATCCTTGTAAACACATATGGACTGGAGGACAGCCCCATACACATACGGTTATCGACAAAAAACCAAACACCTGTCCCAAAATCCCACTGCAAACCTTGTCGATTCCTATCGGTTGGATGGATCGAGACTGCTCGATATGCAGTTTTAATGTCCACCACCGCCATGTAGTCCTGTGACCGCATACCATCGACCAAGTCGTCGACGCCTAGATAAGAAAATGTCTGACTCACCCTGTCGACGTATGCGTTCACAGACCGACATAATGGGCGCGAACAATCTACAACACAACGCAACCCATCACCTGTGGATTTAGGCACACAAAAAAAATTGTGAATGATAGTGGGAGGAACGGCCACTTCAGAAATATATCCATCGCGTAACTCACATGATATCCGTTCACCAATAAATTTTTCATGAACGTCAGACCGAACTGATCTATTAAATACAGTGTAGCCAACAGGACAATCAACATTAATGACCTCAAAACCAAAAACTATACCGCTTAATATATAACTCCAATCAGCGTCATGCGAACCAAACAAAAATAATTCGCAGAACGCACGACACGGGCGCAATTGTGTAAGGTTGCCCGCGATGTAATGAGTACAATGACAACTCCCTAGAAAACATGCATTCATCACACGAAAATCAACAGTGGAGAAATCATCACGATTATCAATGGCATGAACAACAAAACAATTCAAGTTTACTGTTACAGTCAACCAAGTACTCAATAAATCAGTCCAATTAAGTAAGCAAGTTTGCCAATTAATGTCTGCAATGCCACCTTGAGCATTGTCCAATGCAACGGGGCCAGAGTGCGCGGTGCCACCCACTTGAGTTGCAACGCCCCCCGCTACGTCACGACCAGTCGAGCAATCAATCAGCGGAGAGTGCGTGACCCGACTATCCAGAGCTGCCACGCCCCCCGACTCGCCTTGCCCAATTGAGCAATCAATCAACGGATCCGCCCACCGCCGGTCCTTATGAGCGTCCGTCAACTCGCTTCCATCAACACCGGTGCCCCCGACCCCACATCAATCTTTCCTACATTTATCGCGCCGGTGCGACTTCGCCCCACACTTGCCGCACCAATGGCCAAACCGACATGTCTGTTCGTCCCTCGAACACCCATCTTCACTGTTGAAACCATAACAAGGTCGCACACCCTCTTTCGTGTGCTGCTTTGAATCGCCCCCCCTCTTCGACTGACTATAAGTGTTCGTCTTCAGACAATCAAATCCATAGTATCGTAGAGTCAGTTCAGAATTCCCCGGGTTAAACGCCGAATAACCATCCTCCGCCGCCAAGCGACGAACACCAACGTCATAGTTCACATGCGCAGCATTCACAAATTTATCAGTTTTAGCTCTACCCGCCAGATAAGCGATATGACGAACAAAACGCTTGTAGTCGCTAATGCTCGTATCCTTAGTATGCAGCATCCAATGACAGTTCGCCTCAATTAGCTCGTAACAATTCAACTTACGAACAACCTTCTTATCCTCTGTGAAGCGTTTTATGGACCACTTACTTCTGAGTCGCCTCTCGCGACTACGCGTCCTGTCTGAGGACGAAGACGACGAACAACTGCGACGCCTATGGCGCCTACGACACCTCGAAGGACTCCTGCCCCGTCGTAGCTCCGACTTGCTCGTCTCCAGCACCGGCGTCCTCGACCGCCGGTGCGCGCCCGCCCGGCGACCCCGACTCCCGGCGCTTGCCTGACGAGGCGGTGCGGTCCCTGCACGCACCCCCCCCCCTCCGTCGCCCGAAACGCTCCGCCCACCGGCACTGGAGACACTCCGACGGCGACTCAACGAACGGCTCCCCCGCCGCCCTCTCGACACGCCCCCTCGCCTGCCGCCCGACCTGCTCCGCTCGCCACCGCTGTCCTGTGACGCACTCCTGTCCGCACCTCCCAATGACATTAATGATAGCTCTCTCTCAATTGCTATAGTCTTCTCTGTTATCACCACCTTCCTTTTCTTTTTCTCCAAACCCCGTAAACGTTCAAGCAATGACCGTTCGTCGTCACTCAGGGGGTCGTCCGAGACGACCGGTACGACCAAACTAGCCTTAGCAGGCTCCATCAACTTCTCCGACTTCAATTTCTCCTTTTCCATCATTTCCTCGCTCTGACGCGTAGCACGACGAGCCCGTGCCGGGCGTCGAGTGCACCCGTCGTTAATGGGCGCAGGGTGTATATAGCCACACAGTGCACAAAAGTCCTTCGGCATATGTCTAAAGACAATAGCCGACAAGTGACAGCTACCAACCAATGAAGTGCGTAAGGTGACAGGAGCGGTCGACCGCTGACAGCAGCCGGTGCAGACGGTGCAGGCAGTTTTTCTCAGGTGAGCTGACCGGCGCGCAGGCCGGGTGCGTATCAGGTGGGCGCCGGACCGGCCGAGCGCCTGGGTTATATACGACTACCGGCACGCCGCCTAGCGAGCGGCGGGTGCATAATGCTTAGCACGGAGCCGGCGCGTTCGAAACGCCCCGAATATGACCAGCTCATATATACATTCGTCAATGCCCGCGGGTGCCTACACCAGTATATACGCGTATATACTACCTATTAATAGTCCATGAAAATGGAATTTTGAAAGATAATGCTCTTAAAAGTTCAATTCCACGCGACACTCGAATCTCGGAACTTTTAAGTTAATTAAATCGTACTGATAATAATTTTAATGGATTATGCATTCACGGAAACTACTGACAGCATTCAATCTACCTAATTAGCAACATAACTGCACTATTCAATGCTTTTTTTCCTATTCAAATTAAAACTGCAGATTCCGATGATGGCATCATTCTTCCCAAACCAAAGCAGTTATCTATATTTGATCCTACATATCCAACTTAGATCCTGATTGACTTATTAACTAATTAAGCATTCGTTGCCGCATAGAAGGGACTACCAAATTTATTTAATAAAACCTGTTAATGCTGAAGCATATGGTAGCTAGTATTTTGACATGCACACCAAAATTAATTTTGAATACTTTCACTTCAAATATCTCCAACGTTGTCATTTATACGGAAGGCTACTCCAAAGTAAAGTAAGGTAGATTATAATGATCAACCTAATATATTTATCTCAAAATATGGGAGACCTCTCATTTGACAAAACCATTTGACTGCAGATTTAATTCCTATGATATAATACCATTCTAAATATGTTTAGCTTAAGTAAAATAAAGAATTTAAGCCATTCAATTACGTCGTGTGTAGTGATGTTAAGGTTCTGTCAATTACTGCATTTAATTTGATTAACTTTGAATTTTATCTATATGCGGATTGGATTAGGACAGCCTATTTTATTTGAGGGAAAAACGGCGATTTATTTGGAAAAGTAAACTTGCCATGCTATCCCCCTCCAAGTTTCTTGTCATAGGTCGCCATTGATGTTTCTGTATTCTAGTCGTTGGGAGTTAAGCCACTTCAAGGTTAGATAAATACGCCTTCCTCCCATTCCCCCATCCCCCATCCCCCACCCCCCAAGCAACCCCCCCCCCTACCACCCAACTCCCATTTGATGTTATTATGACGGGCTTCCCCTGAACATCACCCAAAGCTGTAGCATTTGACAACACTGGCCTGTAAAAAAAAAGCTCTTTACTTTATTACCAGCAGCAGCAGCCGACTTATGCTAGGTACACACCTACTGTTTTTCCGCACCCACCTACCGTGTTCGATCTAAAATTGCCCAAAAGTCTTGAGGTGTGCACTCCCCTAGCACACCTACCGATTGCGATTCGCGACTTAAAAGTCAATTTTAGGGCTAAAAGTGCTTCCTTACGATTGTGATTCGCGATTTGAAAAATGAATCGACCCGTTTTCAGTTTTAAGCGGGTCGGGTCGGGTCACGAGTTTTAGTGCGCGAGTTGTAAACGGTAGGTGTGTACCTAGCATTAGATAAAATAGTCATCCCGTACACACAGTAGCGGGTGTTTTTGTTTGTTTGTTTGTTTAACACCCGCCCCCCAGCACAAAAAGTAGACATCGGCTATGGGGGGTCAGTAGGGGGTGAATGACAACAGTTACTATGTCTAAATCCGAGAAAAAACTGATTTGATATAAATCAATTATAAATAAGAAGTCGGGTTGATGAAATGGGAGAGAATGAAAAAAAACACCATTACAAAACAAGATGGCGGCCATTTAATGCTCTTGATTGGACTTTTGAAGTGTGTTAATATACATGATTTCATATATTCTTCACTCCAATAGTAACGGGCTATGATAGATAAGTATTTGAACAATATATTTAGCATATTAGATTGCAAATTCATGTGGTTATATGTCCATAACCTAGCCTCCCGACACTTTTTCTATAAGGTTGTTTAGCAGCCCTGTCACAGGGCTGCGGGAGTAATTATAGCCGACTTACAAGCGGCTGCCATCTTTCGGTTAAAACAAATATTAAGCGCGAGTAGAGAGACGCACTTTGTCTGTGCAAGCTTTCTCTTCAGGGTTAGTTTCTCCCACAGCCCTGTTTTGTGGACAGCTGCGAAACAACCCTATAGAAAGAATGATGGAAGACGAGATTATATGGACATGGCTATATGAATTCTTTATGCAAGAGGTTACATTTATTGTTCAAATACTTATCATTCATAAACTGCTACTTTTGAAGCGAAGAATTGATGAAATCGTGTAGATTACCACACTTTAAAAGTAGAATGGCGAGAATCAAGTGGCTGGTGTCTTCTTGGTATGGTGCCATTCTCTCCCAGTTCACCAGCTCTACGCCAATATAAATAAACACTTGTTGCTGGAACCAGGACTTCCAAAGCTTATTTTAGTTGATTCATACCAAAGCGGTTTTTGCTCTGATTTAAACATGGTCGTCGTTCACTTCTGCTGGGACCGGACGCGGTGGCCGAATCGATAGAGTGCAGGCCTCCCATGCGGAAGGTCGGGAATTCAATTCCCGGTCGAGTCAAGCCAATGACATAAAAAATTTGCTGTCGACCGGTAGTAAAATCCTCATAACTTAATCAGTAAAACCCCCAAAAGCAAAAAAAAATGCCACCCACATAGTTTAAAAAAAAAAACATGAACAAAAACTGGTATTATTTGTGGCCAGGTTCCGTGGAGGCCCTTTGTTCGACCCATATTTCCCATAGTGGCCGTCCACCATGTTGGATTTATGCCACACTGATCGGTGCCGAACCAGCATATGTCTATAGAGGGTATGCACTGACGTCACGCTAAACGGAACCGTGGCCATTGTGGCAATACAACCACAATAACAAACCCAACAAACTCAATGCATTGTCAATGGCAGTGAGCAATCTTCATCAAGAAAATGTGAAATATCTTTCAAATTACACCACCTAGAACCAAGCCGCTTGGAACACATATAGAAAACATATTCAACGAAAAGATTATATTAAATTTATGAGGTTAGGGTTCTGCATTTCTGTTAATTCTGAATTAAATAGACGTTTTGCAATGCGCGTACCGGCAAACTCAATGCATTGTCAATGGTTATATCGCCACAATGGCCGCGCATCCGGTTGATGATGTCACGGGAATACCCTTTATACCCTGAATGTTATTTGGTCACATTATCCCCCCCTCCCTTCTCCTCCTCCCCCTCCCTCCTCCCCTCCCCCTCTCCGCTCTCCCCCCACGCCCGGATAGGGGAACCCAAGAAGGCCCGGTGTCATGGTATAAAACCCCGGCCCGATCGCAGCCCCTGCCGTGAAGACAGTTGACTAAGCATTTATTTTTGTAAAATAAATTTAAAAGCTTTCATTGGATCGATTAAAAATATCTTAATGTGCGATTGAAGAGGAAGATCTGAAGTATTTAATGTAACCTAAGAGCAATTTATGCTGAAAGTATTAAAAACAGAGATAATAGTGAAAGTTGGGATATTCTGAGTGTCAGTGCAATCTTCATACAGAAAAAGTGAAATATCTCTAAAGCTACACCACTTAGAAACAAGCTGCTTGGTACACATATAGAAAACATATTCGACAAGATTATATTAAATTTATATGGTTAGGGTTGTGCATTTCTATTAATCTTTAATAGACACTGGCAGTGTGTATTCGTTCTGCAGCCAAGCTGCGCCTGTTTACAAACTCTGCGCATGCGCAGAAGCCACGGCAGGGGCTGCGATCGGGCCGGGGTTTTATACCATGACACCGGCGCGGGCGTTTACTGTCTTCGTTTTATAGCCACACTCGTCAAAACCCCTAACATTTTATAGCCACACTCGTCAAAACCCCTAACACTGACTTGTAAATCAAGGCGGTCAGATCCGGGCATGGGACACTCACGCAGAGCCCACATTGTCAGCTGCGGAGCGGAAGCCTCAGAGGAACTTAGTAGTAGGCTACCCGGGTTGGTTCTTACAAAAATATGTAACATTAAAAAAAAAACCAATTTAAAAAAAACCCTTTCTCTCTAAAAAGTCTAAAAATTCATGTTGGGTAGTTTGTTGTGGTTAACAGTATCGAGAAGCCGTTCACTCATCAGTCGGGTTAATTAACACCCGACACATCAGATGCGGCGTGTCATTAAAGCTGCATGTGTTCTTCCTGCCTGGCATATGGCGCGTTGTTCATGATGCATACTCTTGTGGTGGGGATGGCGATTTCGCGCCCTTTATTTATATCTATATATTTATTTTATTTGATTTATTTTACTTAGTTATTTTATTATTTTATTTATTTTATTAATTTAATTTTTTTAATTTTGTTCTCCCATTAATTTCATTAATTTTTTTAGGTCTGACCTGTTCTGATCACTGCAATATTATATACAGTGATTAGAATCTGCTGCTGATCGGTGGTTTCACAACTTTTTCAGCAATGACCCACCATTTTATGTCTGACCTGTTCTCATTCGTGTCTTGGATGACATGGCAGAATCTGACTGGAGTGTGTGGGTGTGTGTGTGTGTGTTTGTTTGTTGTTTTACGTCCTAACAACATCTAATGTTATATGAGGACAGGTACCGACTTGTGACAGTGCACACTCTATGGTGACTTATTAGTGCTGCCCCACTGAGAGACCAGGCCACCAGCACCATGACATGATATCCCACTCAGTCACATTATCCTGACAGTGAGCCAACCAATCCTTGCCCTATCCTAATAATGCCAAGCGCCTGGCTAGGAAGCGGCAAGTATACATTTTTACATCATTAGTTTGACTAGACCACGGTTCGACCCTGCAGATTCGAATCCAACGATCTACCAAAACACGAGACTGATACTCAACTCATTCAGCCATCCCCGTCTGGTGGGGTGGGGGTTGTGTACAGTGGTGCAGTCGTCCCGCTGTGTATTGACTAAATTACAGCCATTTTAAAGATCTAGTAACGTTTACTCTGTATTCCATACATGAATATTTTGTATAGCTTAAAGTTGCAATAGTTCAATGGTTTTGAGTTTTTGCTTGTTCTTTTAAACTTATATGGATAAATGTATTATGTTGATCATTATAATCGCTCTTATTTCAATTTGAAGTACCATTTATTTTAAATTGCTATGTTTAAGATATTTGAAGTGGAAACCTGCAAAATTAATTGTGACATACATGCCAAAGCTCTTGAACCTATAGGCTTCAGCAGTAATATGTTCTATTTAAAAATTGAGTCAGTATTTCCTTCTATGCGGCAATAAATGGCGTTGGCCTAATCGGTAGAGCGCAGGCTTTCCGCACGGAAGCTAGGTCGGGAGATCGAATCCCGGTCGAGTGAAACTAAGGACTAGCAAAATTGATACTTATTGCTTCATAGCATGGCGCTTGGCATTAATAGGATAGGGCAAGGACTGGTTAGCTCAGTGTCAGGATAATGTGACTGAGTGGGACATTGTGCGATGTTGGGTCATGGTGTCGGCAGCCTGATTTCCCAGTGGATCAGAACTATAAAGTCACCATGAGTGCGCATTGTCACAAGTCGGTATCCATCCTGATGACCCTGGATGTTGCCAGGACATAACACTCCAACAACCACCTATTTTTCCATGCATTTCGATTTATAATTATAAAAATATTTAAAAGAAGAATATATATATATATTATAATAGTTGTCCTCCATAATAAGAAAGACACAAGACATGATAGTGGGTAAGAGTTGTAATCTCTGGCAAGAGGAACTACGCCCCTTACCGAAAAAGAAAAATCTGGCGGTACAGTGAGTGTATGTAGGGGGGGGGGGAGTGGCGCGTGCACAGACGTGTGGCGACCCCAAACGGATCTGAGTGAGAGTAGGATGGAAGGTTGTAAGTTAAGCAAGCTCCACCAGAAGATGACTTGGGGGGGGGGGGAGAAGATAGGCTGGGGGAGAAGATGGAAGCTTCCAGGCTTATTATACTCGTATAATGGCTTATACAGCATATATATATTAAAAGGGGTGGTGGGGTATTTATTAGCAAGGAGGCACTCTTTTAAAGAAAATAGGTCTGTTTAGCGGTTTCAGAAGGGAGTCACCAGGGCCTCGTTCAGAGTCCGTCTCGGAGGCGCCGCGGAGACGTCTTGGCGATGCTTTTTGGCCTAATTGCGTTCATGGTGCGTGTCGGAGACTCTCCCTTTTCAGACTGAAGATGAAAAGCGGCTCGAAAATGGCCGCCGTATCAAGTTCAGTTGTAATATATATGTCCCTATTCTGTGGCAACACGTCGGACGCGGTGGCCGAATCGGCCGAGCGCGGAAAGTCGGGCGTTCGAATCCGAACAAGGTCAAACCAATGGCTTTTATGATTGATGCTTGTCACGACTAACAAGTACCACTACTTATATATCTATATAATATATGCTGTCGCACTGCGAGACCAGGCAACCAGCACAATGACCTGAGGATATACATATATATCTATATACCGTACTGTATGTACAGTGTGTATAGTGTACACGTGTAATGCCTTTTTAGTGTAATGCCTTTTTAGCGTTATGACATATTAGGCGGTGTTGCGCAGGCGCATCTTTTACTCACCACTTACCGGAAGTGCGCGGCTTTCTAAGACGGCACGTCGGCGTCGCCCGGCTGGACGCACCGGAAGTGTTGGCCGCGGCCGTCGTAGATGTATACATTATGTAAGGCCGGCTACAGGCGCTGGGAGTCCATATAACATTATTCACAAATCAACCCTCAATCCTCAACCATCAACCCTCAACCCCCTATCCCTTCATCACCCCTCTTGCCTCCCCCCCCCCCCATCGCCCCGCCACCATCTCTTTCCATTACCCTGCCATCACCTCACCTGAACCCACCTCTCGACCCGTCTCGCCTATCCCCTCCATCACCACACCAACTTCCCCCTCCCCTCCGCCGCTTGCTTTCTCCTCTCCCATTCTACCCTCTCTTTCCCCCCTCCCCCTCCCCTTCTGCCCATCTCTTCACCCTCTCCTCCCCTCTTTTCTCATCAACTACCTTATCCCCCCCCCCCCCCCCCCCCCAGACGGGATGGCCGAATGAGTTAGAGGGTCCGTCTCCCGTGTTGGTAGATCGTAGGATCGTGGGTTCGAATCCTGGTCGAGTAAAACTAATGACTTAAAAATTGATACTTGTCGCTTCCTAGCCAGGCGCTCGGCATTACTAGGATAGGGCAAGGAGCAGTGGAATGAGGAAGACCAGTCGTCTGCGACTGACATTTCTCCTGCTTAAACAACTAATGTACCAATAAAAATAAACTCCCTCACTTCCCTGCCCCTTCCCTTCATCTTGACCCCTCCCCCCTCCCCCTTAACCCCCTCCTCTCCCTCCCCCCCCCCCCACGCCCTGTCTCCCTCTCAGACCCCCGACCCCCTCGCCCTGACTCCCTGTCCCCCGTCACTCACACCGCCCTCTCCTCTCTTCCTCTCCTCTCCTCTCCTCTCCTCTCCTCTCCTCTCCTCTCCTCTCCTCTCCTCTCCTCTCTTCTCTCCTCTCCTCTCCTCCTCTCCTCTCCTCTCCTCTCCTCTCCCTCTCCTCTCCTCTCCTCTCCTCTCCTCTCCCCTCCCCTCCCCTCCCCTCCCCTCTCCTCTCCTCTCCTCATCCTCCTGCCCCCCCCCTCCCTCCCTCCTCCCTCACTCCTCCCTCCCTCCCTCCCTCCCTCCCTCCCTCCCTCCTCCCTCCCTCCTCTCCCCTCCTCTCTACCCGGCCCCTCCCTCCCTCTCCTTTCCGCCCCCCTCCCCCTCCCTCCCTCCCCCCTCCCTCCCCTCCTCTCTACCCCGCCCCTCCCCCCCTCTCCTTTCCGCCCCCTTCCCGTCCCCGTATCCTCTAATATTCAATGACGGGTTGTAAGTAAGAATCCTCTGCGGGCAGCAGGATCCTCGGACACGGATGGTGGCTTGTGATAAGGTGGCCGCGGTCATGTCGGGCAACCCGGCCCCACCCCCAGTATCACCCGTCAACCATCAACCATCACCTATCAGGCGACTACTAAACTGGTCCTTGAAAACCAGTAAAAATGTAAACTAGAAAGAAAATAAAAAGCAAAATCCGTTCTCTCCGGATGGTGGCGCTCGCTTGTGTGGCAGTTACCTCTCAGATCTAACAAAAAGAAACCTTAGGCATGTTGGTGGAATTAAGAAAGAAATCATTTGATGCTTTAAAATTTTGTTTTTTTAACAATATAATTTCCTTGTATTTCTGCCAGTAAGAACTAAAAATAACTGATTGACAAATCCCGAATGACAAGGTGATTAAGGATAGCTGTATTGATATTTTATTCGGAAAGTAATCGACTGGTGTGAATTTATATCAATAAAAATCCTAGTACCTACAGCAAAGTACTTCCTGGGTTTTAATTTTTTTATTTAATTTTTTTTTTACACTCTGTGTTTTCCGATGGCGGTCATAAAAGGAGTTAGTTGGTGGGTGCTACAGGGACAAACCTACTGAAAGAAGTAGCTGGTTTTGAGCCGTGACTATGGCAAATAATTCACTGCACCATTGTGGTACTAGCTTCTATTTTTGCCCCACCCCTCACCCCCAAATAAAATATAATATTTTGGAATTCAAAAATAACATTAACCAAATATATATTCATGTATCCACCTATTGAGGCTTCATTTGAATGTTATTAGCTTTATTTCTAATTCATTATTATTATTATTACCATAATTAATTTGGGTTAAATCTGTATTATTATTATTATTATTATTATTATTATTATTATTATTATTATTATTATTATACCATGTTTAAATATATGCTCTCCTCACGACACACCATTTTTCCCTGCCGTTATTTGGCCCTAGCACATAGCGCTGTTGTTCCAGACTTAGGACATTTGCATTTCTACTAACAAATTTCTTCCTTATGCAGTGACGTCATGACGTATCCACTTAAATATTCTATGCATGTGAGGCTGGGCTCAGGGACATGCTTCAACTATCTCATCATTTATAGTTCATTCATAAAGCCAACCAAATAAAATAGTCAAAGTAATAAATTACTGATGCGATAGACACCGATGAATAAAACCTGGGGAGCTTTTAGATTACCAATTTAGTTTAAGAAATGTGTACCATATACCAATGATTCCAGTGACATTGTTGGGACGTGGTTGCTTCAAGCAAGTAGTATAACCTTTGGTGTTTTGTTTTTTTTTTTTTTTTTTTTTTTTTTTTTTTTTTTTTTTTTTTTTTTTTTTTTTTTTTTTTTTGTTGGGGTGGTTGTTGGTGTTGGACAGTTTTGAGTTTGTGGCATATATTTGAAATATTTATTACATGTCAGTTGAAAGTTACAATCTACTTTAATTTATCTTGGAGTAAATTTAATTCGATTGCAGATATTTGAAGTGAAAAGATGAAAAACTAATTTGGTGTGCACACCAAAATGCTGGACACAACAGGTCTTCGTGACTTACTGCAGTGACTGGTTCTCTTAAAATTTGTCTTCCTTCTATGCAGCAATAAATATTTAATGAGTGAACCAGTGTCTATGTTTGATACATTGGATGAAATCTCGGCAAGTGCTTTGGTCTTGAAAATTGTATGCTTTCATCAGACCATGCAACCTTAAGTGAGTGGAAAACTCAGGATTAAAGCTGCATAATCCGATGAAGGTATCAAATTTTGGAAAGTAATTATCTAGATTTAATTGTACATATTCAACTTACATACTGATGTACTTATTAAGCATTTGTTGCTGCATAGAAGGGGATAATACGTCAATGGATGTATTCGACTGGGCCTTTCTATTCGCATATCAAAATATTTCTTTACAAATTCCTATTCGAATGGGACCAGAACTGGGTTTCTATATGTATGAATCAAATGTGTCTTGTGGCTCCATCCATAAGGTCACATGGTGTATTTCAAGATGGCTGATATGGAACGGTCGAAAGATTCAGTAGCATCAGCCAATCAGAGCTGTTCTTTTCGATTGCAAATGGCTGCCCTCTATGGGGGCAGCCATTTGCAATGGAAATGAACAGCTCTGATTGGTTCTTTTCGATTGCAAATGGTGGCCACCATAGAGGGCAGCCATTTGCAATGGAAGAGAACAGCTCTGATTGGCTGAAACCACTGAAGCCATTTGACTGGTCCTCTTTGCATTCGAAAACCAAGTTCACTGCGCAGGTGGGGGGAGTCTAAATTTTGCGGATGGAAAGGTCCCAGTCGAATACGTCCAATGCAATAAAACCCATTACTGCGGAAGTCTATGGTGTTTTGATAAACACGCCAAAGTTAATTTGGCATGCTTACACTTCAAATATCTGCTAAGTTAGTCGTTTTAAATTAAAGCTACTTCGAACCCTGGTCGAGTCAAACCAACAACTTAAAAATTGATACTTGTCGCTTCCTAGCCTGGCGATCAGTATTACTAGGCTAGGGCAAGGACTGGTTCGCTCAGTGTCAGGATAATGTGACTGAGTGGGATATCAGGTCTTGGTGCTGGTGGCCTGCTTTCCCAGTGGGGCAGCACTATAAGGTCGCCATGAGTGTGCACTGACTCAAGTCGGTACCTGTCCTGATATGACCTTAGATGTTGCTAGGACGTAAAACAACAAACAAATCAAACTGAAATAAGGTAGATTATAGCGATCAACTGAATATATTTATCTAAAAAAAAGAAAAAAAAAAGAGAAACTCAAAACAATCGGACTATGCGACTGACACTACTAACCTAACCACATGCCTAATGCTTCATTCAGTAAGGTAGGCGGTTTTGGATACGTTGTAGTAAAGATTTTAATGGGGGGCTATGAAATACTTACTGAGTAGCCAGAGAAAAATGTTAATCACATATCTATTCACTGCTGTACAGCCTCTATATTGCGACAGGCTGATGCTAATAGCTTTCTTTACGATTCTGGGGCCAGCCTCCATTTGGTGCAGTCACCTCTCGGGGCTCCAGGGCCCTTTTTACTAATACACTGCTTACAAGGTTCAGCAAAGCAACATCAGCAACCCTGGACAGTACTACTTTTGGGGGGGGGGGGGGTTAATTAATTAAGACAGGTTAGCACGGTTTTGTCCAGCGACAACGATTTGATGAAAGCGTATTACACGAATGGATGTTTGAGGTTTGTTCGCATGGTGTGGGGTTTTACAGCACATGTTGCAGGGTTCATGATTATAGTAAAAGGTGACCCTCGCACCAGTGTATTATCCCTAGGACCGCCGAAGGGGCCTCCTAGCGGCAGATAAGTCACACGCAGTTACACCGGGGACCTGTCGCCTCATGTGGCGCGACAATAACAAATCCTTTGCATATTCATTCAGCCTGCGCTTCAAGTATCCTGTGTATCCTAGTTACACATAGTGATTGTCCTAGTTACATATCTTGAAGTTGTGTAGTTCGATGAAAGCTTAATATGTTCGAAAGCAAACCACTAGATTTGAACCTACATATATCCAAACTTAGATACGAGTGCACTTATTACGTGTTTTTTTTTGCTACATAGAAGGGCATGCTAAGTCAATTTAATAGAATCTGTTACTGCTGAAGGTTATGCCAGTGTTAGAGTTTTGGCGAGCACGACGACATTAATTTTGCATATTTATATTTCAAATATCTCCCAAGTTAGTCATTTGAAATCAAAGTTGCTTCAAACTGAAGTAAGGTAGATAATAATGATCAACCTCATATATTTATCTGAGAGAATGACCGAAACTCAAAACCAGTGGTCTACCCAACTTAAAGACTGCTAGTTTCACATCTCGAGTATCTTAGTTACACATCCCGAGTATCTTAGTTACATATCCTGAGTATCTCAGTTACACATCCCGAGTATCTTAGTTACACATCCTGGGTATCATAGTTACATATCCCGAGTATCTTAGTTACACATCCCGAGTATCTTAGTTACACACCCCAAGTATCTTAGTTACATATCCCGAGTATCTTAGTTACACATCCTGGGTATCATAGTTACACATCCCGAGTATCTTAGTTACACATCCCGAGTATCTTAGTTACACATCCCGAGTATCTTAGTTACACATCCCGAGTATTTTAGTTACACATCCCGAGTATCTTAGTTACACATCACGAGTATCTTAGTTACACATCCTGAGAATCATAGTTACACATCCTGAGTATCTTAGTTACACATCCTGAGTATCTTAGCTACACATCCTGACTATCTTAGTTACACATCCCGAGTATCTTAGCTACACATCCCAAGTATCTTAGTTACACATCCCGAGTATCTCAGTTACACATCCTGAGTATCTTAGTTACACATCCTGGGTATCATAGTTACACATCCGGAGTATCTTAGTTACACATTCTCAGTGTCTTAGTTACATATCCTGAGTGTCTTAGTTACACATCCTGATTATCTTAGTTACACATCCTGAGTATCTTAGTTACACATCCCGAGTATCTCAGTTACACATCCTGAGTATCTCAGTTATGCATCCTGAGTATCTTAGTTACACATCCTGAGTGTCTTAGTTACACATCCTGAGTGTCTTAGTTACACATCCTGGGTGTCTTAGTTACACATCCTGGGTATCTTAGTTACACATCCTGAGTATCTTAGTTACACATCCTGAGTATCTTAGTTACACATCCTGGGTATCATAGTTACACATCCTGAGTATCTTAGTTACACATCCTGAGTGTCTTAGTTACACATCCTGAGTGTCTTAGTTACACATCCTGAGTGTCTTAGTTACACATCCTGAGTATCTTAGTTACACATCCTGAGTGTCTTAGTTACACATCCTGAGTGTCTTAGTTACACATCCTGAGTATCTTAGTTACACATCCTGAGTGTCTTAGTTCCACATCCTGAGGGTCTTAGTTACACATCCTGGGTATACTAGTTATCCATCCTGAGTGTCTTAATTTCACGTTGATTGTTTAATTAGACATTCCAAGTATGCTAATTACACATCCTGAATATCCCAGTTACACATCCTAGCCATCCTAGCTGATATCCTAAGTATCCTAGTTACACATGCGAACTGTCTTGTTGTCTTCTTTTTAATTGATGGTTCATTTTCCCTGTCCATAACACTTGTTTTCAATGCTGAACAGTTTTAGTCATTAGTTTGTGTCTTAGTTACACATCCCGAGTATTTTAGTTACACATGCTGATTGTTTAATTACACATCCCAAGTAACTTAGTTGCACATCCTGCGTATCTTAGTTACACATCCTGATTATCTTAGTTACACATCCTGAGTATCTTAGTTACACATCCTGAGTATCTTATTTACACATCCTGAGTATCTTAGTTACACATCCTGATTATCTTAGTTACACATCCTGAGTATCTTAGTTACACATCCTGAGTATCTTAGTTACACATCCTGATTATCTTAGTTACACATCCTGAGTATCTTAGTTACACATCCTGAGTATCTTAGTTACACATCCTGATTATCTTAGTTACACATCCTGAGTATCTTAGCTACACATCCTGAGTATCTTAGTTACATATCCTGAGTATCTCAGTTATGCATCCTGAGTATCTTAGTTAGGCATCCTGATTATCTTAGTTACACATCCTGAGTATCTTAGTTACACATCCTGAGTATCTTAGTTACATATCCTAGCTACCTTGGCTACATAATATATCTTATCCTGAGTACTTTAGTCACACGTGCTGACTGTCTTGGTTACACATGCTGACTGTCTTAGTTACACATCCCGACTGACTTAGTTAAACATCCTGAGTATCCTAATTACATAAGTCACTGACACCCCCTCCCCCCATCCCACCCCCACCATCCCCTTCACGCAGTTAGAATTTTTCCATTTTTAGAGCCATGCAAGATAGTTGGAAAAAAGAAAGATATGCAATCACCTGGTTTAAAACAAAATCAACAGCAACAAACAGCTATGGACAGACCAGACCCTCCGCTGATACTTGAGATACCTAGACACAACCTGGATTAAGTTGGTACCATCTTTCACAAAGGTGGAATTGCTAAACCTGGGTCTGGTCTCACCTACCATACGCTGCTCCAGCATGCTGGAGGAGGCCAGGTCGTCTGTGAATTATTCCTTCAGAACAACTGTGCATAATTGTCATTGCCACATTAGGAGTGTTTTATATTTTAAAAAATGTAGCGATACTCATGGAAGCTGTGCTTCCCGTTCGCCTCCCACGAATTTTGCACTATAACTCTGCGTATGAATGTCCTGTATCGGGATGGCGGTGTATTGCATGGCATTGGTTTTCATGGCATATGGCTTTGTCATACCAGGGACCAGCAATTGTTGGGTTTCACTATTGGGACCAGCAGTTGGCACCTTTCACTGTGGGGACCAGCAGTCGTCGCCTTTCAATGCGAGGACCAGCAGTCATTGCCTTTCAAAGTGGGGACCAGCAGTCATTGCCTTTCAATGCGGGGACCAGCAGTCATTGCCATTCAATGCAAGGACCAGCAGTCATTGCCTTTCTCTGAGGACACCAGCAGTTGTCGCCTTTCTCTGTGGGGAACTAGCAGTTACCGCTTTTTACTGCGGGGGAACAGCATTTGCCCCCTTTCCTGGCAGGGGACCAGCAGTTGTCGTCTTTCATTGTGGGGACCAGCAGTTGCCACCTTTCGCTGCAGGGGACCAGCAGTTGTCAACTATCACTGCATGAGACCAGCAGTTGTCACCTCTCGCTGTGGCGACCAGCAGTTGTCACCTCGCTGTGGCGACCAGCAGTTGTCACCTCGCTGTGGCGACCAGCAGTGGTCACCTCTCACTGTTGGGACCAGCAGTTGCCGCCTTTCACTGTGGGGACCAGCAGTTGTCACCTTTCACTGTGGGGACCAGCAGTTGTCGCCTTTCGCTGCCGGGACCAGCTGTTGTCGCCTTTCGCTGCCAGGACCAGCTGTTGTCACCTTTCACTGGAGGGCACCAGGTTACTGCAAAGGTTCTGGGCTTTATGTGACTGCACGGGCAGTGCTTGGAAGGAGTGGGTGGTTAGGTAAGGGACGACGATGCTATGAGGGAGGAGGCGGTGTGATGGGGAGGTAGGGGTGGTTTACACACCATCTGCATCTTATCGACAATTCACTTTTAACACCCTCAGAACAGGTGCGTGAGACAGTTTTACTTTGCCTCATGTGATTATATCTCACCACGCAGAGAACCTAAGATCGATCCTTGATAGGTACTATATCAATTGCAGTTACTTCCAGAAATTATTTTTTGTTTCATGAAATGAACAAACAAAACGTCGATGGGCATCTCCTTTTAGTTGCATTCGTTGCAGAATTTAAATCGCTCTTGATGCGAGTCAATGTGCACCACTGTATGTGCAGCATGCCATACCTGGGGTTAGGAGTGTCAGGAGGGGGAGGAGGGGGGAGGGAGCGGAGGGAGGGGAGGAGGGAGCAGGAGGATGAGGAACAGGGGGGAGGGAGGAGGGAACAGGGGGGAGGGGGGAGGAACAGTGAGGGAGGGGAAGACAGGAGGATGGAGAGCAGGAGGATGAGAGGAACAGGGGGAGGAGAGGGCAGGTGAGATGAGGGGGACAGGAGGGGGAGGAGCAGGAGGAGGATGAGGAACAGGAGGATGGAGGAACAGGAGGGGGAGGAACAGGGAGGGGGAGGAGCAGGAGGATGAGGAACAGAGGGGGAGGAGGGAGAGGAGGAGTAACAGGAGGTGGGACGAGCGGGAGGATGAGGAAACAGGGAGGGGGAGGAGGAGGAACAGGAGGGGGAGGAGCAGGAGGATGAGGAACAGGAGGGGAGGAGGAGGAACAGGAGGGGAGGAGGAGGAGGAACAGGAGGGGGAGGAACAGGAACAGGAGGGGAAGGAGCAGAGGATGAGGAACAGGGTGGGGGGAGGAAGAGCAGGGGGAGGATTTGTTTGTTTGTTGTTGTTTTGCGTCCTAGCAACATAAGGTAATATTAGTAGGTACCCCAAACCCAGGCTGATTACTTGTTGAATATGCCAAATTCTATCAAAAAATGCTCCACTTCAACACCTTGCCAAAACAAACCACAAAGGACTTTTACAAATGTATTACAGCAGAAACAACCTTTGTTCTCTTACCTTTAACCTGGTCTTGGATTCATTTTATTATTCAAATAAATAAGCCTGATATAGCTAAATATAAACTACCACCAACTCCCATTTTTCACTCTCAAACCATGTAATTTCCCAGGTGGAGATGTGTCATGGTATCCCTAGTAGAATTAGCTAGTGTACATCCAATTTGTGCAACAACGCCATTTGTTGATCAAAGTACCCAGGAAAAAGGTACTAATACCCCTAGATAGGTGAGATTCCGAGCTTTCCATTCATATAAAACTCTATATGTTTTAATTTTAGAGAAAATGCAAAAAAAATGATTGAAATTTGAAGTTACAAAAATTTCCATTTTAAGTGCTATTTTCTACTGAAAATATAATTTAAAAACCATTAAAAGTTGGTATTGAATTAAAGAGAATTTAATTTCCTGTCCAATCATAATTATCAGCGCTCATGCGAACCTATGGCGCTCATGCGCACGGCGATTTAATGACTAAAAATGTTTTTTTTTTTTTAACTTTTTTTTTTTAAATTTGTTTTAAAATTTGTTTTTGGATACATTATTAGTTTAAGCAGGAGAACTGGTCTTCCTCATTTCCACTGCTCATTTCCTTAGTTTTAATTTTGGGAGCTATAATTTTTTTCAAACTCAACATTTTTCATGATTTTGGTAAAATGTGCATTCTTTCTCCTCACTTATAAAATATTTAACTGTTTTGTAATGTATGTTGTTATGGATGTATTGAAGTATCTGATAAAGATGAATAGCACCTGAAAATTTCATCCAATTCCATTGTACAGTTTTTGTTCTGTGATTTTTCAAACTTTTCCAAAAAGCCAGTTTTTCACCAAATTTTATCACCTGCCAAAACTGGCTCTCGGGTGTTTTCAGCCTATTTATTTTAATTGTTCCCCATGGTTTGGGGCCTTGAAAAAAAATAGAGTTACTAGCACTACCCCATAGGCCCGGGATAATTAGAAAAGAATCAATTTGGGTGGCAATTTTTACCACCAGCGCACTCGAAAAAGTGCTCTGGGGCCTAATTTCACAAATGGTGAATTCAAGGAAAATGCTATTTTTACCAAGTTTGAAGGTCTATATTTTTTAAACTAGCCACCCCATGCACCTGTAACTGTATATACACTGTGTACAGACCAGGGACTCTTAGCCTCTGCCTTGTGGAGCAAGCTGGGTGATCCCTTTAAATTTTGGAGACCATCAAAAATGCTATCTTTTAGACTTTGCAGCGTGACCGATTTCAAGTATGGTTAGTAAAATTTTAAAAGGCTGTATTTGCCTTAATACTTGACCGATTTTGACAAATGAAGTATCATTGTATTTCGAATTGCATATACTAACAGATGGAATCATTTATATCAAACTCCGAACTCATACAAAATTTCACTTGGGATACCTAATATCAGGATGGGTAACCGACTTGTGACAGTGCGCACTCATGGCTTCTTTATAGTTCTGCCCCACTGGGAGACCAGGCCGCCATGACCATGACATGGTATCCCACTCAGTCACATTATCCTGACACTGAGCCAACCAGTCCTTGCCCACACGGGAGACGGATGCTCTAACTCATTCGGCCATCCCGTCTGGTTACAGGAGGAGGAAACACGGGAGGGGGTAGGAGGAACATGAGCAATGGGGTAGGAGCATGAAGGGGAGCAGCAGGAGGAGCGGCTATGCACGGGGTAGGGTGCTTAATGTCCACGGCCACACTACTGAGCTACAGAATGCCATGGCAACAGGTGTGGCCGTCGGGCCTCGATCTGAGCCTCTGAGCATCAGATAAGAGATTTGTAGGATAAGGTGACACAAAGGTTAATTGGAACTAGGCTGTGCCGTCGACACGCACGGGTCGTGGGTTGAAGTAAGTAGGCCCAAAAGGACAACTACAAAAAGAGACCGATAAATACCGGCATTATACTCTGTGGTGCGATGTTGACCATCTATATTATATATAATAGGTCCTGGAAATGTACCGGACGGGCATATATGTATATATATCATTATGACATGTTTTACTTGCACACAAGGATATATATATACACAATACGCATACTTATATAATATATTATATATATATAATATATTTGTATTATGAGTATATATATATTTATACTGTATATATGTCCTCGTGTCCAAGTAAAAGATCTTAGATGTTTTAATTTAAGCTGAGATTAGGGTCTCCACTATTACACCTCTACGGTTTTCGAAGGGATGAAATTCATGCTTTGGAATGGATGGTTGTTGGAGTTTTATGTCTTGGCAACATCTAAGGTTATATCAGGATGTGTACTCACGTGTGACAGTACACACTCATGGCGACTTTATAGTTCTGCCCCACTGGAAAATCAGGCTGTTGGCACCATGCCCCTATATCCCACTCAGTCACATTATCCTGACCTTGAGCTAACCATCCTATTAATGCCGAGCGCCAGGCTAGGAAGCGACAAGTATCAATTTGTTATGTCATTGGTTTGACTTGACCGGGAACTAAACTCCCGATCTCCTGCACGCGAGGCCATGCTCTACCGGCAAGTATACATTTTTAAATCATTGGTTTGACTCGATCAGGGTTCAAACTCGTGGGTTGGAATCCCACGATCTACCAAAACAGGAGGCGGATGCTCAACTCATTCGGCCATCCCATCCAGAGGTGTCATGAACAGTTATATTCATGCCACTACAGTGTGAACGAACTGGAACCAATAGGGCTTGTTGAGCATGACGTCACATACTTGCATCAGTATTCAAACTGGCAGACAGCCGGACAAACAGGCTCGGATTTCTATATTTAGCATTACAGTGTAGTAGTACGGGTATTTTTAGTTTTAAGTCGCTGGTCCCTCAGGAAGGACTGAAGCTGCGATCCATTGTGTAAGCACGCCAGGTCGCAGCTTCAGCTTACGCACTGAAACTTGAAAGGTGAATATAGATAGACAAAGTGGTATTTTATCTAATTGAAATATTTGCGAGGGCAATTTAACTTGCAATTTACATTGGAAATAAATGTATGGCAAGAACTCTACCAAGTTTGGTTATCAGGAGGCATGTGGTTATAAGTGCAAAGTGACGTTAAGGTGAAGGATATGCCTGGGAAGGTGGACCATTCCCACCTTTCTGTAGGTATCCCAAGTGATTTTCAAAAATAGTTTGGAGTTTGATTTAATGGATTTCACCTGTTAGGATATTTAATTTGAAATAAAATGACACCTCATTTGTGAAAATCGCTCTAATATTAAAGAAGATATGGACATTTTAAGGTTGTTACTTAATTGGTCCCACCCAAAACTAAAGAGATAGCATTTTTGATGGCCCCAACAATTAAAAGTAATCAACCTATCAGACTTTCTGTATTTTGTCCTTCAAATCCATGGCCTATACAATGAGAATAAAAAGATCCAGGGGTCTGATGTGGTTACATTTCAAGATATACATCTTCAAAAATGCGCGAAATAACAATTTCCTTAATTTCACCAATTTCCAAATTTCTCCTTGGACCACTTTGGGGGCTTGGTTGTGGAAAAAGTTGGCACCCATATTAAATTATTCTGATTTATCCCTAACCTACTGATGAGTCTTGTCATTGCTATTTGTTTTCAGGACTACATATGCTTGGGAAAAGCTTTAAAAAATAGGTTTAAACTGGTCCAGAGCTCAATTTGACAAGTGATAAAATCCAGTAAAAGGAAATGTCCAACTTTGAGCAGGCTTAAAATGGTACAGAAAAGCACCCGTACAACATAATTGCATGAAATTTTCACACTGTACTACCTTCAATATGCTCTTTCTGTTTACATTATATACAATACAATTTGATAGATGTGAATGTTTAAACAAAATTTTTTTTCAAACCCTGTGTGTGTGTGGGCAGTGTGTTTATGGCACATTGCATAACAACTGGCACATTGCATAACAACTTTAGCATTCAATTATTAAGTGGAGCCAACATTTATTTTGTCTCAAATTTATGCCTTCACACCGTGAATTGCTAAGAATTATGATTAACTTCTTCTTTTTAAGAAAAAAAGGATCTTTATTTTCATGTAAAAACCTAAATTATCCATTATTCGGTTCTCAAATGGTGGTTAATTGAACATTTTAAATTAAAATTTAAAATAGATGGTCAAAGAATTTATTCAAGGACAAAATAGGACTATATGGCCTGTAGTATTGGCAACAAAATGATATCATTGGCATGATGATGCTAGCTCTGGTGAATGGGCACCAGAGGTTTGAAGAAGCAGTGTAAAATTTCCTGCATAAGTTAGTTGAAACAAAAGGTGATTTTCTACATAAATAGACTTGACAAAGCATTGATTTTCTGTAGCTGATCAAAGTCATATCCTAATGTGGATGGTACTCTTAGAAAGAAGAAATGTGAAGCTTTATTCTGCTTTAGATTTTATTTCAATTGGTGAACAACTTTGAACACACCAACAGATTGAAAATAATGAATTCTAAGCCTCCACACACAGATTATCGGTGGATTGGCAAGGCACTTGGGATACCTACTTTCTGCCTGTATGCTGTAGCTGTGACCTGGCATGCTGCTCTCCGGGCGCGGTGGCCTAATCGGCAGAGTGCGTGCGGAAGGTAGGGAGTTCGGTTCCCGGTCAAGTGAAACCAATGACTTTAAAATTGATACTTGTCGCTTCCTAGGCTGGCGTTTGGCATTAATAGATCCCTTTCAATGTTTATAAACATTGTGTATGCGCGCGCACCTTGGCTGCAGAACGAATGCACACTACCATTGAGTTTGCTGTTATGCGCAGTGCAAAACGTCTTTTTTATTCAAAATTAAAGAAATGCAGAAGCCTAACCTAATAAATTTAATATAATCTGTTCAGTGAATATGTTATCTATATGTGTTCCAATCGGTTTGTTTGTAGGAGGTGTGATTTTAGAGATATTTCATTTTTTCTGTATGAAGATTGCTCACCACCATTGACAATGTATTGAGTTTGCCGGTACGCGCAGTGCAAAACATGTATTTTATTCAAAATTAATAGAAATGCAGAACCCTAACCTTATAAATTTAATATAATCTGTTCGTTGAATATGTTTTGTATATCTGTTCCAAGCGGTTTGTTTCTAGCTGGTGTTTTTTAAAGAGATATTTAACTTTTTCTCTATGAAGATTGCTCATAGCCATTAAGTTTCCAGTGCGACAGTCTGTCGTCCTGCAGCCAAGCAGCGTGCGCAATGACCTAAATATCTATGCTGATGTCATATGAAATAAGTCTATAGGATAGGGCAATGACTGGTTAACTCAGTGACGTCATAGACTAGTAGGAATATTCAAACAGGAAATATGTCGAACAAACCGACTTTGGAATCATTGGGGCAAGCTCTGTTGCCCATTGAAAGCAGTTACCATAGTAATTGTCTGTAATGTAAATTTTGATCAAATAGTTTAAACATAAATTAGCTATGAAAAAACTCAACCCTGATGCATTATAACGTTGGAACATGCCTGATGTTCAAGCCAGTGCAGTAGTTGAAATTAGGCAACATTTTACAAGTTCATTTGGAAATTGTTTAAAATTCCTCTTTGTTTATATTGATGGGCTTGAATTAATTAAGTTGATAAATTGCCTAGTATTAATTTCACTTATGCCATGTTATTTACTAATTGAATTAATAACAGTACTAGTGATAGTACTGTATTTCCCCGAAGTAGGTTAAGCGAACAAACAATCGCTGCATTTGAAGAAGCCGCTGTAGTAATTCATCGATAAAAAGAGACTAGATAAATGCATCTGTTAAATAACACCCTCCGAAGGGAGCCATCAAATCATTATCCTCCCCCACCCTCAGATTTCCTTAGTGCAATCAACCTATCCTCACATACCTGTGTATGTGGTATTTCATCTGGGGAGGCCAGTGCACCTCACTATATTATGTATATATGTATGTATGTATGTATGTATGTATGTATGTATGTATGTATGTATGTATGTATGTATGTATGTATGTATGTATGTATGTATGTATGTATGTATCTATGTATGTATCTATGCATCTATATGTATCTGCATCTATGTATGTATGTATGTATGTACATATGTACGTGCGTACGAGTGTGTGTATGTATGTATGTATGTACGTACGTACGAGTGTGTGTATGTATGTATATATGTATGTATATAAATTATGTCTCGTTCCTCCTACTACTCTGGACATGTTCAACAATGTGCTGCTTTCTAAGCTCTAAGCCGTAACTGACAGCGATATTCATTGTTGTCAATCACTAACATTAACATAAACATCAGCTTAAAGCGTGCATTCCTTACACGCGGTATGCGGCATGCGGCATGCGGTATACGAACGGTTTGGGTCCTTTCACCCACACCCACACACATAGTGTCAGGTTTCTCCAACACTGTTGTCTATGGGCATTCGCATGCCGCACCGATCGCTACATGGACCGATTCAGTATTCGCATGCCGCATGCCGCATACCGCATGTAAGGAATCACCCCCATTGACTTAGGGGCTTTCGATTTTTTGCCACATTCGCATTCGCATACCACATACCGCGTGTAAGGAATGTGGGCTTAACCCTTTAAGATGTAAAGCGTGAAATGCGGACGCGAGTTTCGTGTGCTTACAGTCCGGGGGTACCTGAATGCGCCTACAATCGGCTAGCACTGTATGTCAATAAGCAGTGTTAATACCAGTCACACAATCAAGTAGTCACATCTGGTCATTATGCTTCACCTATTATACTTCATTAAAAAGCTGATTAAATTATCTTTCTAGTGGCACTTAACATTGCAATCTGATAGGGTTAAATAATAACCCCTTTGAAATTCTGCTGAGGAGGTTTGCGTATCATTGACATCATCAAATCACGATTAGTATATTTCATTGACTTCTTATTTATTTATTTGTTTATTTATTTGTTTATTTATTTTTTTCAGGTGAGTTTCGTCAAAGCTGAGCTTTACGCGACAAGTCTGCTCGATATGTCAACGGTAGATTATCTCTCATGTAGTCTCATGGCAACCTGCTTCATTCACCATATGTGAAGAGCAGAGAAGGGTGGTTGGTTGATTGGTTGGTTATTGAAGTTTTACATCCTGGCAACATCTAAGGTCATAGCAGAATGGGCACCGACTTGTGACAGTGTGCACTCATGACAACTTTATAGTGTTGCCCCACTGGGAGACCAGGCTGCCAGTACCATGACCTGATATCCCACTCAGTCACATTATCCTGATACTGAACCAACCAGTCCTTGCCCTGTCCTAATAATGCCGAGTGGCTGGCTAGGAAGTGACACATATGAATTTTTAAGTCATGCGTTTGACTCGACCAGGGTTTCTACCCATGGTTTCGAATCCCACAATCTCCCAAAACAGGAGAAGGACGCTCACATCATTCAGCTATCCCGTCTGGTCGATCGAGATGTCAATGGTAGGTTATCGTTCATGTAGACTCATCGCAACCTACTTCATTCACCAACAATGTGCAGTGTGGGGATGTGGGAAGGTGGGGGGGGGGCGTGTGTGTGTGTGGTCGGGGTGGGGTGGAGGGTTAGTTGATCCTGCTTATTTACCAACTTGCTTCCACACCCCGCCGGTCCTCCTTTCTTTTAGAGGCAGGCATCTCATGCATGATAGTACAAGGCGCGGGCTGGGATCTCTGTGGAATACCAACGAGTGGCGCCTGTAACATCAGAGGGACACAGGCAGGCCAGCGTTAGAATATTAAAACCTGCGCTGGCCGGGCAAGAATGCACCTCCGCATTAATACGCTACTCTGCTTCGGTCTTTTGTTAATACCTTTTAACAGTCTCACCATGACGAATTGACACAAGCCTATGAGGGCTAGATTCACCGCCCCTCCCCCCTCCCCCCAATTCTTTCATTCCCTGCCTTGTTTGAGAAAATTGGAAAATGTCCTGGATATACCCGAAGGTATATTTTTGTAATAAAGATTCTGACGGCATGAAGTCACGTATGCCTTCATTCCTTTGATCAGTGCGCTTAAAAAACCAAAAAAACAAGTACAAACCAGGCGATGGTCTCTCAAGTCCAGTAAGTCACGTATGTTTTCACAACGCATGTGTGGAATTTCCTTTGACTAGTTTTGTTTTATAGCTTTAATATTCAATAACACACAGTTCTGCTATGGATATAGGTATTTCAAAGTGCGGCTGTGTGTGTGTGTATGTTGTGTGTGTTGTGTGTGTCTTATGTTTGTGTTGTGTGTGTTGGGTGTGTATTTTGTGGGTGTTGTGTATGTGTTATGCGTTTGTAAATAGATTTATAAATGAGTAATTGATTCCGCTGGTCCTGACATAGGCTAGTGTGTTGGGCGGCCGGTGGCGGCGCCACCAGTCATATTGAGAAATAGATAGTGGCTCTGTATTGAGTGGGTGAGTAATAAGGTGCTTCAGCGGCTCAGAACCAATGATATATTCCTGTGGCTGACAGTCGGAGGCATAGAGCATAGAGCTAGGCTTGAAAGACTAGCGGTGGGTGGGTTTTGTTTGTTTGTTCTTTGTTTTACGTCCTAGCAACATCTAAGGTCATATCAGGACGGGTACCGACTTATGACAGTGCACACTCATGGCGACTCTATACTGCTGCCCCACTGGGAAATCAGGTCGCCAGTACCATGACCTGATGTTCCACTCAGTCCCATAATCCTGACACTGAGCGAACCAGTCCTTGCCCTCTCCTAGTAATGCCGAGCGCCAGGCTAGGAAGCGACAAGTATCAATTTTTTTAAGTCACTGGTTTGACTCGACCAGGATTCCAACCCACAAACTCGTAGGTTCGGATCCCTTGATCTCCAAAAACAGGGGACGACGCTCAACTCATTCGGCCACCCTGTCTGGTCCTGGCGGTGGTTGGGAGGATGTTGGTTAGGGAAGGGGTGGTGTTGCAGACAGGTTTAATGCTATGTTGGGCAGAAACTTTAGGAAATTGTCTGGAGATGGGACCCTTTTAAAATCTGTTTGCAGGTTAGGCAAACTAACAAAAAGAATCTCATGAATTCCCCCCGAAACATGCTTTTTTCTCAGGTAGAAATTTGGTGTGTGCGGGTATTTTAAATTTTAGGGATTATATTTCGTTCACGTAATTTGGGATTTTTCTTTTAATTTAATGTACACAGAAATGTGTCATGTAATTGACTGAAAACTGGGCTTAGATTTTGCTAGGATGTAAAATATGAAACAACAAAAACCATCACAAAAACCCTGCTTGATCGGTCGTTGAATTGCGGTGCTCTGGGTTATTTTGGTGGGGTTTTTTTTTGTCCTTTTGTAAAACCTCTCTAAATCGATCGACCTTGGTAGCGACTTTAAGGGGTCCATTTAAGGAGGTGGTCGGTTTAGGGAGTTAGAATATGGTTAGCATGGTATTGTTGAGACCCAAATAACGCGATCGATATAGAGGAGTGGTCGATCTGAGGAAGTAGTCGGTTAGAGAGGTTTTACTGTATGTTTATTTTTTATTGCCTGGCCATATTTATTTACCCTTAAAAAAATTCTAATGGAAAAGCCAGTTTGGATGTGGGTCAAGAGTGTCGGGACTGGAGAGCAAGCACTCTGTGGCCAGGAGGGCTTCAGATGGATTCTCTGGATTGCTCGTTTAGTTTAATTATTCATACACTGCTGTGACTGTCTTAATTTCATGTTGGCTCCTGGTGTTATGCTGGGCGATGCTTAAAGCTGCATAGTCCGATGAAATATCAAATTTTCAAAACCAAACCAATTATCTAAATTTGATTTTACATATCTAACTTAGATACTGATGCACTTATTAAGCATTTGTTTCTGCATAGAAGGCAATATTGGGTCAATTTAACAGAACCTGTTACTGCAGAAGTCTATGGTGTCAGAGTTTTGGCATGGTTGCCAAAACTAATTTTCCATGTTTGCACTCAAAATATCTAAAAGGTTTACCATTAAAACTAAAAGTAACTGAACTAATGTAAAGTAGATACTAGTGATCGATCTGATATTTTTATCTCAGAAAAAATATAGAAATTAAAATCCATCGGACCATGCAACTTTAATATTGGTTTGATATCAGGAAGCGGTATTAATCAGTGTAGACTATTTCACTGCATGCAATTTCAAATTCTGCGATTGTTATTATTTAAAACAAATTTCATGCTATCATAATAAATAGGTATTATTATGATATTATTATCATCACCATTATTATTATCATTATTATTACCATTATTATCATCATTATTATTACTATTGTATTACTATTATTACTATTATTATTACTATCACTACTTGTATTACCATTATTACTATCATTATTATTACAGAGAAAAGAAGAAATATGCCTTTAAAGTTCATTCAGCTATGATTTTATGTGAAATTGTATCCAAGTACAGATTGGGGCTCCCCAATATAAACATTTCTACTTACTTCTTAAAGTTACACAGTCCAATGAAATGTATTTTTTTCAAAACCAAAACACTTATCTCAATTTGGTTCTATATATCCAACTTAGATACTAGTGCATTAGCTAAGGATTGAGGACAGCCTATACAGAATAATCAGTGAATTTAAAACCTCATCCCCTTGGACACCTACTTTGCGACAACCATTATGCAGCAACACTCATTAAGCAATTAGGTCAATCTCATGGCCTCATTAGCCAAGCCTTCATTCCAATCACCATATGTAACCTAGTCAGGTTCCAGGATGTCCCACTGGAAGTTTGATGGCAGCATAGCCTGAACTGTTTTAAAGTTGCATGGTCCGATGAAGCATTTTGTTGTTGTTGAATGCCAAACCACATACTTACATCTGATCCTATGTTTCCAACTCAGATGGAACAATGTTAGACTGAAAATCTGAAGGCACCCTGTTTTTTTTTGTTTGGGGTGGGGGTAATTTTTATACATCAGTTGTTTAAGAAGGGGATTTTCAATTGCAGACAATTGGTCTTTCTCATTCCACTGCTCCAAGCCCTATCCTAATAATGCCGAACCCCAGGTTAGGTAGCGACAAGAATCAATTTATACGTCATTGGTTTAACACAACCAGGATTGAAACACTGGGGTTCAAATCCCATGACTTAGGAAAAAGGGAAGTGGGCGTTCAACGTATTTGGCCACCCCTTCTACTTTCTAGTTAGTTTGAATCCTGTTCTGCCAGCTATTTTTTAATCTACTTTAAAAAAAATTCATTTAAAAAATATTTTTTACAGATGCATAAATACATCAATAATAAATCAATATATGTACCAAATTTGATTAATCCTATCTATGGAATTGACTATGGACTGGTTATTAACGATGTAAATTAAATAAATACAATTAAATATGTATTATATTAAAAAAATACATAACCAAATGATACTGATATTTGTAATATCGAACATACTGCCCTAAGGTATAAATTTATAAGTGAATATTCTATTTAATGATATTACACTACTGCCAAACAGCCAATGTATATGGTTAAAAGTACAAACAAAAATATAAACACAGTAAAATTAATCAAACAATGCTAGTGTAAATAAAATAAAATATATAAAACTATCACGTCATATGCCAACAAACAAATGATGGTGCAATGGCGGCATCAGTTGAAAGTACCAGGAGACCAGGCTACATTTGAATTAGGTCATCCCACATCAAGTGGTCATCGCGAGATGTCAATACACTTCATAGCGAGAGGACTTTTGGGAAGCTTGTCAAAAGTATTTTGGGTTCTTTCAGCTCCAATTGTTTCAAAACTAGCCATTTTCCCTCAAAATTACTCCGGGCTAATGATTAGTAAGTTATAATGATCAATTTGATATATTTATCTAAAAAATAAAATAAAAATTCAGACGCCATCGGACCATGCAACTTCAATATTAATACAAAGTAATAGAAGTCCTTTAAGGTTCAGTCTTATTTAGTTTTGCAAGTCAGGGAACATTATGTTTGGGTTCACATAGTGAATTACTCGCGATGCAACTTATGGAAATGGCTATGATTGGGAAAACGCATCATGTAAGATTTTTAACCACATTTGACTGGTATAAATATAATAGGTAAATCGTTACACTAAATGAGTAAAGCCCCAGTTACACATACCCGGACGAGCCCGGATTTTTAGCCGGACCAGCCCCGGACTGTCCCGGACAGCCCCGGATAAAATCGCTATTTTTGGTCATTTTTGCCTTGCTCTCACACCTACCCGGACAAGCCACGGTCTACCCATGGACCACAGCATGGACAACCCCTGGACTACCCGGTGTAGCCACAGATTCGTCCCGGATCAGCTCCGGACAACCCCCGGACTACTCCCGGATAGCCCCGAGTATAAAATGACCCGGCTGCCCCGGACAATACACAGACTACCTGGATGAGTCACGGATCACACACGGATGATGCTGGTTAACCTCGGGTTGCAATATTCCCCGGATCACCCCGGATTTCTTAAGCATTTTAAAACATCCAGACCCCGGATGAGGCCGGACCAGCCAAGGATCACCAAGGACCAGCCACGGATAAGCTACGGACCACGCAGGTTCACGGTCCGGGGCTCGTCCGGCCCCTGATCCGGGTAGGTGTGACCTAGGCTTAATTGCTGATCAGTTTCCAAAACTGGGAAGTAAGTGTTGCTAATCAAGATTTCCTAAACAAAATCTTCTTTACAAGTGTACACACTGCCGGACGACTTGTTGGGTGGGGGCTGGCTCCCCGACCACAACCACCACCCACTACCCACTCCCCATACTCACCACCACCACCGCCACCCACTCATTCACTACCACCACCACAACACCACACCCACACCCACTACCACCTGCTCCCCCCATCCCCTCCACACCATATCGTCAAGTGGGCGGTTGGCGCGTTCATTAGTCCCCGAAGTGGCGCCCCCGACCGGCGCCCCGTAATACTACAGGACAATCGCATCATGGGTGCACTGTGAAACGCCTAATAGAAAGAGTGTCTTGGATAAAAATTGAAAACAATTCCAGCAACAGTCATCTGTTAAAACTTCTGAGGGCCTTTTTGATTTTAAATAAACAAAATAGGAACAATGATAACAATAACAACATTCGGGGACACATGCTTCTGCCGTCCTCTAACACATCATAGATTCTGTATTTATATTTTTTGTTGTTGTAAATATAGTTTATTCATTGAATAAAGTCTTTTGTCAGTGCCGTGACACTGGTCTTCCAGCCATGTGACAATACAGTTATTTACAATATATGCATATGTAGTCTGATATTGTCACCAGCAGCTAGCCCAAATCAGCTGAAATAACAATATCAAACATTCAATGGTATAGTTTGACAATTCACATATAAAAATAGCAGTTATATGTTGTATTAATACACACTTGATACATACATGTGTAATGATTAGACCTTTACATTACGGAGTGGTTAGGTGCATAGTTTCCCTTCATAGGTTTGTATGCCTTCTATGTTGTGAATTGCAAAACTGTCATTTTGAGATGGAGTGAGTGTTAGTAGAATGATTTGTTTATTCTGTTGGATAGAGTGTGGTTAGCTTGTGGGGTTATGCTTAAAAGGTTAATACCTCAGGTGTGTTTTTTGACTACATGAACTAGTTTGAGTAAGTAGGTTGTTAGTAATGATGGGATAAACAATGCTTGGAGGATTGTACGTTTCAGTCATTTAGTAGTCTAGTACAGACTTGATTAGTGTCTATGTTTATACAAAGACCCTATAATACCAAGACGGCTCACTCAGCCTGTACTGTGTAATCAAAATGATCCAACCCACCACTTGGTGCGCTGGCTGTTCCCCCGTCTAAACAGATGCGATATTATATGCACAAATGTATATATGAATGTGAAAGATGTGTAATGATGGCGACAAGGACGACGATGATGTATGCCTGTTCATAGCAATTTCATATTGATGTGTATTCACGCGCACCTGTTTCATGCATGATATAACCGTATGTGTTTACATGTGAAACACCAACCAGCAGCTGGGTCGATCAAACCAACCGCAAGGTGGCACCACAAAATTTACATCACATGGGAGAGATAGGGAGTGAGCCGTCCCAGTACCATAGGGCCCCCGGTCTATAGCAATACTACCAGACTGATACACATTTCCAAATTTGCTGGGCAAATAATTTGTATGGTGGATAACTTAGTTTGTTGGCAGCAGGTAAAGGAGCGCGTGGGGTGGTGGGAGGGGGTGGGGTGGCCATAGGTGCCTGTAATAGATAGCTAATTAAATATGGCGACCTCATCACTAGGCCTGTAGAAGGGCCGGATTGGCTTGGTGAATTCTTACCAGGTTCTTGAATTCTAGTTATGTTTGTGCATGTCTAATTCTGACTGGGAGTTCATTCCATAATTTGCTGCCTTTGTAGATAGGGGCTCTTGTCAGTCTATTTGTGAGTGGTTTAGGAACTTTGAGGAGTGTAGCATCCCCCTGCCTGGTAACTCTGGTAGTATGGTCTATGTAGTTTTGAACAATGGGAACAATGATAACAACAACATTACATTACATGTTTAGAAAATCTGATGCTTTCATCGCATTATGGAACTTTTTAAACTATCCCTAATAACTAAGTATTTGCATGACTATTTCGCCTCCTCCCATCCCCACATACCCTCGGGAATAGTCTGTTCAGAGGTGTGTTGTGATTAGTTTCAGAAAGAAAAGTGTCTGTTTCTCCCGATTAGCAGACTAGACGGGATGGCCGAATGAGCTGAGCATCCGTCTCCTGTTTTGCTAGATCGTGGGATTCGAACCCTGGTCGAGTCAAACCAATGACTTAAAAATTGATACTTGTCGCTTCATAGCGAGGCGCTTGGCATTATTAGGATAAGGCAAGGACTGTTTGGCTCAGTGTCAGGATAATGTGACTGAGTGTGATATCAGGTCATGGTGCTGGTGGCCCAGTCTCCCAGTGGGGCAGCACTATAAAGCCACCATGAATGCACACTGTCACAAGTCAGCACCCATCCTGATATGACCTTAGATGTTGCCAGGACGTAAAACTCCCAACAACCAACCAACCAACCAACCCTATTAGTGTGCCGCTTTAATTGAGGTGTTTGTGCAGACCCTGGAGGTGGGGGTGGGTGGAAGAGGTGTGGGTGGAGATGGGGGTGGGGCTGTTAAGCCTCCTCCCCCAGCCTGGGACTGCTCACCAGGAGGTTTGCAGGATGGACTGGATTAAGATCGAATCTCATTGGATTCGGTGGGTTGAAAGGCGATGGGCAGTTCCTAATTTCGCTCACCACGGTCTCATCAATCATTAGTTTAGGCCGGCTCCTGGGTATCCTATACAGACTGCCTTGTTGTGTGCACCAGACCGATTTGTGCACAGTCCCCTGTAGTGAGTGTCCAGGGTCCATTCTGGGCCGAACTCCTTCAGTTAAATCTAGAGTACAAGCTGGATTACCAGGTTATAATTATGTTATCCAATCATCTCTAACAGTTATTAATAATGCAATCTTACAGTGATATTAATCAGTATTCCTCCTCCTCCTCCTCCTCCTCCTCCTCCTCCTCCTCCTCCTCCTCCTCCTGCCATACGCTCCTCTCCTCCCCCTACCCTCCTCCTCCTCCTCTCTCCTCCTCCCTCCTCCTCCTCCTCCTCCTCCTCCTCCTCCTCCTCCTCCTCCTCCTCCTCCTCCTCCTCCTCCTCCTCCTCCTCCTACCTCCTCCTCCTCCCCTCCTCCATCCTCTTTCCTCCATCCTCCTCCTCCTCTCCTCCTCCCTCTCTCCTCCTCCTCCTCCCTCCCCCTCCTCCTCCTCCTCCTCCCCTCCTCCCCTCCTCCCCCCTCCCCCTCCCCCTCCCCCTCCTCCCAGGTTATGGTGCCGACGGCCTGGTTTCTGAGTGGTACAGCACTATAAAGTCTCCATGAGCGTGCACTGTCACAAGTCGGTACCCGTGCTGATATGACCTTAGATGTTGCTAGGATGTAAAACAACAACAACAAACAAACAAACCATCTACAGTTCGAGCATCACTACCGAGTTGCCATTTACCAGCATGAGCTAGATCTCTACCTCATGGCTATTCTGGCAGCCCGGGTCGATGGGAGAAGCAGAAGGCAGCAGCGGAGAATGTAGGTCAGACCCTGGATCCGGAGGCGGCCACAGTTTGGGTTGTATGACAACCTTATGGTTGAGCTCCGCAGCGAGGACACTGCGTCGTTCGTCAACTTTATGCGGATGCCTCCCCAGATGTTTGACGAGATTGTGGCGAGAGTAGGACCCAGGATCGCCAAAAAGTACACAACACACAGGGTGCTGCTTGAGCCTGGTCTGAAGATCGCCCTTACTCTGCGGCACCTGGTGTCTGGGAACAAATACCCGTTGATGAAGTTCGGGTGGAGGGTCCTCCACAACACACAGTCGCTCATCGTGCGTGAAGTGTGTCAGGCCATCATCGATGAGTACCTGGATGAGGTTATGACGTGCCCCACAACTCCTAGGATGGCATGCCATCGCCGACCAATTCCTGGAGAAGTGGAACTTCCCCCATACCTGTGGCGCTCTGGATGGGAAGCACATCGCCTGCTGGTGCCCTCCAAAGAGTGGGTCACTCTATTACAATTACAAGGGGTTATACTCTGTCGTCCTGTTGGCGCTTGTAAACACGGACTACAAGTTCATATGGGTAGATCTTGTGGGTATGGGCTCCTTATCAAAAGCCCAGATCTACAACGACTCGGAGCTGAAGGCTGGCACTGAAGGTGGCACCATCGGTTTCCCGGACCCCGAACCGATTGTGAACGGCCAGAAGGATGTGCCGTATTTCCTCATTGGTGACGATGCCTTCGCCATGCGGCCAATGATGATGAAGCAATACATCAGGAAGGGGTTGGCAAATGAGCGACTCTTCAACTACCAGCTCTCCCGAGCTAGGAGAGTGGTGGAGAATGCCTTTGGCATCCTAGCCAACTGCTTCCAGGTGCTGCTGATGACTATGCAGCACCATCCCTCCACCGTGAAGGTCATCGTCACCGCATGCATGGTTGTGCACAACCTGATGAGAATGCGCTCCCCAGGGCTGCAGAACCAGCAGCTGGTTCGTCCAGAGACTGGGAACCACAACTTTGTCTCTGGAGCATGGAGAGAGGGCCAAAACCTGGCAGACGTAGACATTCTTCCTAGCCCCAACACCGCCTCCAAGACAGGAAAGGAACAGCAGAATCTACTGAAAGACTGGGTCATCTTGCCCGCCGGATCACTTTCCTGGCAAGACCGCATGATCTGATGTACAAAAAATTGTATATGTCTGTATGCACTGTGATATGTCTACTGTTATGATATATTTATGTATACTTACATGTCCGGTATATTGTTAGATGTCTACTGTTACGAGATATCTATATGTCTATTGCTATAAATAAACTATATCAATTTTGTATATCAAAACACAATTACATGTCTGTCTCAAAAGGTGATAACTCTTTTTTTGTTGTCCAGTGTAACAATTGACACAAAATAGCACAGAAACGGTTACACTGAAAACACAAGGACATTTGCTTCAAATCAATATGTATTCAATTGGGTTTATGAAACACCATGTAAAAAACAAATCAGTTTATCCTGAGCAAATGCATAAGCAGATAGTATGTTGATCATTACAATGGACAAAGTTTTGTCCCATATTGCTTAGCACCTTTTGAGACAGTCTCATATACCTACGGGTATATTAGGTGTTGATTTAAATTTGTTATAACATAATTATATTCAGACAGGTATAGTATGTTTTGAATGTAATTTGTTATAACATAATTAATCTCTGACACAAATCTAGTTTAAAATACTTATATATTTACTGGGCTAAATTTATATCCTTTGTCTTTTTTAGAAGAATTAAACTCTGACAGCAAAACCTAGTTTAAAATACTAATTTATGTACATACTAATAACACAGCACAGAGTGGGAGAGAGAGGAACGGAGAGGGAAGAGAGAGGAAGTACTTGTGTCATTAATATTAATTTGTTTTTATTTTCATTGGCTAAATTCTTATCCTTTGTAGTTTAATTTATAACACAGCTCTATGACATTATTTAACTCGGACACCAAAAATCTAGTTTAACAAATATCTTTATTGCAGAGCAAGAACATCTTTATACATATATATAAAATAACATAATAAACATAAAATATTAAGCACCTATTTATACATTCACTTCACATTCTCATCATTGGGTCTCTCTCTCCCCCCCCCCCCCCCCCCCCCCCCCCCCCCCCCCGATGGTGACATCGGAGCTGTTGAGGGAAAGAGGTCTAAATTACATATCCCCAACACACCGGAGATCTCCGACAGTCCCAACAAGTTCAAAGAGTCAATCGGATGTTTGACTAGGCGACCCTGTTGACGTTCCAGTTGCCGCTGCTGTGGGAGTAGCAACTAGAGTTGAGGCCCAGGGCACACTCACAGTACTGGCAGCAGGTTTCCGGTGAGAAGGTGCAGGAGGAGGAGGCATGGCGTGCACAGCCATACCATGTGGTCGAAGTTGAGGCTGACCATGCGGCTGACGTGCAGGCGCCACAGAGGAACGTGGCACCAGCTGAGGAAGAGGCGGCACTGGCTGATGGCGCATTGGGAGAGGTTGGACAGGCTGAGGTTGAGGCTGCGGCTGCACAGGCAGATGCTGCGGATGCTGCACCACAGACTGCAGCGGCTGCAGCATATACTGCTGGACATAGTCCTGGGTTTGTGACGCGCATGGTGATGCCGGTGGTGGCTGTTGGGTCCACTGCTGCAGCTCACTTTGTGAAGGCGCCGCTGGAGGCACAGGAACCACAGGTGTCTCAGGTCCACCATCATCCTCCAACCCCTGTGACAGAATGCGGTTGATCGCTGCCCGCACATTCCTGAAACATGCCCAGGGCATCGTCATCAGAGAGTCCCGCATGTAGTTAGAGAATGTTGCGTGCTCGGTAAGGGCCCGGTGTTGGAGGTGGCTGCAGGCTCTTCAGCAGCTCCTCAGACTCGTGGAACCACTTCTGGATGGGTGCCAGGAGGTTTACGTTGTCTGGGGCTGTCCACTTCCCATTTCCCCATTCTCAGACTGCAGCGGGAGGTGTTGCTGGAACCTCTTCCTCCAGACCAATCTGCAGATCAGCGCAGACATTCTTGGCAGCATCGAGATCCCCCTGCGAGCGTCTATGGCAGCCATCACCTGCAAGACAAAATCGTAAAATAACATAAGTAAAATGAATGCAAATCGATGTTTACACAAATGAGGTCAACAACAACTATCGACAATAAAGAACAACAAATATATGAAGTAAAATGAATAAATTGATTTCTCCAGATTAATAATGTAAATAAAATATATCGCTTTGTCGACTTGTCCAGAATAATATCGGTTTTACCAGAATGCTAATGCCCAGACTGCCCAGAATGATAAAAGATATTGTACTTACCGTTCTGCAGGGCTCAGGCGGCGCCTGACAACTGACCGCAGGAAACCAAACGTCTGCATGATCGAGAGCTCCCTCTCAGTCTGTTCGCGAACTCTGTCGCCGCTCTTCTTTTTGTGAAGCCTCATGTTTGTGTCCCTCAGCGACTTGAACCACCCCTACAGATGCATGGAAGACCTCCCCATCCGGTTTGCCTGGTCCTCTCACATCTTCCCCTTCTTGTCAGACTGCCTGTAGTCAGTCATTTTAACGTTCCATATGACTGGGTTCTCCTGGAGGAAATCCAACATCCTATCCTCATCGGCTAATGACAGAGAACAGTCTTCTTCTTGCCGTTGGCGAAGCCGGAGGTGCTAGTGGAGGCGGAGGCAGTGGAGGCGACGGGTGATGCATGCGAGCTCCCACGGGAAGCATGAGATGGAGAGCTGGAGTGGGGCCGCATCTCGCTGTGCGTCTGCATCTGCAACTCAAACTCCATCTCCATCTCTTCTGGCTGGCTAGATGGAGAATGGTGTGATGGAGAGTGGTGTGGTGAGGAGGCAGGTGATGACACTGGTGATGGTGGTGGTGATGGTAGTGTTGGTGGTAATGGTGGTGATGGTGATGGTGGCAGAATCTGCTTCTTTCTGGTTCTCCCACACCCTAGGCCTGTAGTGATAGCAGCCTTGCAGGCAGCTGAAGCTGTGATGTTCTTCTTGGCAGGCATGGTGGCTTTGCGTGGAGAGAGCCAAAACTCCAGGGTATTTATACCCATCAGCGACCGATTACATGACCGGGGCATGGCCTAAATGTGCTCGCATATGTCATGAATACACTTTGCATAATTACGCATATGTTTTGCATACGCTAGACACATGCTGCGCACACATTGACACGCTAGGTGTACGTTGCCCATTCATTACCCATATGCTGAAACTGTCGCCTCCAACCATCACTACACATCCCAGCACGCCGAGTATACGTTGCTATATGCCATGTATACGTCATGATATGCCACACATATGCTAGCCAAACTCCAGCCATACGCTCCGTATACGTTTCATACATTGCGCAGGCCGCCCCAAGTGCGAAAAGTTTGGCGAATGCCGACCTATTTAAATTTGATTTTTATTTCAAAACATTGCGCATGCGCTAACGCCATACGTTGTAGTGTGACAGGGCCTTAAAGTAAGGTAGATTATGTCGATCGGCCTAATGTACTTATCGCAAACAATGGCAGAAACTCAAACCCATCGGACTATGGAACTTTAACTTAATGGCTTCAACGTTAATATAATTATAACTCTAATTGAATATGAATTATCATTTAAGTGCTGCAATTACATAGTCTAGAATGACTGATTGAATAACGCTTGTTTGATTGTTGGAGTTTTGCATCTTGGCAACATCTAAGGTCATAGCAGGACGGATACCATCTTGCGACAGTGCGCACTCATGGTGACTGTATAGTGCTGCCCCACTGTGCGACCAGGCTGCCGACACCATGACCTGATATCCCACTCAGTCACATTATCCTGACACTGAGCTAACCAGTCCTTGCCGGAACCTAACAAAGCCGAGTGCCTGGCTAGGAAGCGACAAGTATCAAATTTTATAAGTCATTGGTTTGAGTCGGCCGGGATACAAACTCCCAAACTTTCTGCATGGGAAGCCTGTGCTCTGCCGATTCGGCCACTGCATCTGGTGATTGAGTAACGAGCTGGCAATATGAGATGTGCTGTTATAAACATAAAGTAATGAAATATTCAATAGTCCTCCCCTGATCAGTGTTGACGCGCTCACCTTCCTGTGCTCGTAGGTTAGAATGATCAAGTACCCTCAGTAGCACTAACACATTAACCATGTAATATATGCTGGCATTTCCTGGCTAATGGCTAGGGAACTGTCAAGAAAATTAACTCAACAAGGATGTCAGTTGTTTAAAGAAATTGAATTAAAAGAAAGGATCTCAACTATTCTCCTTTTTTTTGTATCCAAATTACATTATCGTTTAATTAGAAAATATATGCCGGCAATTAGTAAGTAGGCAGGAATGCGAGGTGTGCGTGCACGCACACTCACACTCAAACACATGAGTACGTATGTATGTATGTATGTATGTATGTATGTATGTATGTATGTATGTATGTATGTATGTATGTATGTATTTAGGTAGGTATGTAGGTGGGTATGTAGGTAGGTAGGTGTATGTAACTGTATGTGTGTGTAACTGTATATGTGTGTAACTGTATATGTGGATGTAACTGTATGTATGCATGTATGTATATATGTATGTGTGTATGTATGTATATATATATATATATATAT
>CM059186.1:86042031-86082408 GCA_030323885.1 Branchipolynoe longqiensis | reverse complement strand
CTTAGACCCCTCCTCCCCACACACCACACCCCGTCCTTACCGTCCACCCCACCCTCTTCACTCACCCTTCCTTACCATCCACCATGACCCTCACCTTCTCCCCCCCCCTTCTCCCCACCCTCTCCCTCCTCTTACCAGCCACCCAACCTCCACCCCACCCCCACCCCTTCACCCAGGGATCAATGATGTGCAAGTCAGTACTATATCCTACCCAAATTAGTAAAGTGATGTATGTCTGCGAGTGATAAGAAATGCCACTGTCGGACACCCCCCCCCACACTACTTCCCCCCCCCCAACCACCCACACACTAATGCCAATGACGGACACCCAAACCCCCCCCCAACACCCCAAACAAACACACCCCCCCAACCCACCCCACCCCCCCACCAAACCACACACACCCCCCCCCAACACCCTTCCTCCGCCCACACACACTAATGCTACTGACGGACCACCCACCACCCCCCCCCCCACACATTATGCCCACTGATGGACACCCCCCCCCCCCCCACCCCCCCCCCCCCCACCCCACCACCAACACTCCTCCCTCCCCTATATTCCTTGCATCTCTATCGCAGCACCGTATGTTAAAATTCCCACCCCACCCAATCGGCCATACCCTTCTTCCTCATCACATATGATCACAGGGGATGGCGTATTGATCACATCAAACCTGAGCTTTTCTTTATGCTTCGTGCTATCTGGGCCTTTGCAATTTCTAAACCGCCTTCGGTATTAAGTTTAAACTAAAACCATGTCTGAAACCAAAATTTCTGATGTAAGTATTCTGTTGAGTTTGAAATAAATCCATGTCTGAAGCTAAATGTCTGATGGAAGTATTCTGTATTAAGGTTGAACTAAATCCACGTCTAAAGACAAATGTCTCATGTAAATATTCGGTATTAAGTTAGAACTGAATCCATGTCGAAAGCCAAATAAAAGTCTGATGTCAGTATTCTGTATTAGTTGGTGAAGGTGTTACTTTTGGTTTGACGTCCTAGCAACACCTAAGGTCATATCAGGAAGAGTCTCAACTTGTGTCGGTGCGCACTCATAGTGTCTTCACAGTCCTGCCCCACTGGGATATCATGTCACCAGCACCATGACGTAATATTTGACTCAGTCATTATTCTGGCACCGAAACAAATAGTCCTTTCCCTATCCTTAGTAGTTCTGAGCACTAGGCAAGTTACTGACAAGTATCAATTTTGTATGTCTTCGGCTTGTCAGGGCTGGGGTTTGAACCCATGACCTCCCATGCGTAAAGCACAAACAGTGACAGCTTTCATTGAGAACACTCACACGAGCATGCAAACAGTGACAGCTTTCATTGGGAGCCTTCACACAGTGACAGCTTTCATTGGCAGCCTTCATATGCACACACAATGACAGCTTTCATCGGCAGCCTTCATATACACTCAAAACAGTGACAGCTTGCATTGAGAGCCTTCACACAGTGACAGCTTTAATTAGGAGCCTTCATATGCACCCACAAACAGTGACAGCTTGCATTGGGAGCCCTCACACACAGTGACAGCTTTCATTGGGAGCCTTCATATGCACCCACAAACAGTGACAGCTTTCATTGGAAGCCTTCACAAAGTGACAGCTTTCATTGGGAGTGTACACACAGTGACAGCTTTCATTGGGAGCATCTACATGCACACACACACAGTGACAATTTTCTGTATGAGTGCGCATGCGCACACACAAATACACATACATGCTCACGCATGCGCACAGTCACAGGGGATGTCAATGTATTGATGTGAACTTCCAATCCTCACTTTGCACCGGGAAAGACCACAACCTGTGCACCGAAAGACTTGAGATTAAGTGAGGCATTATAATAAGATTCGCATTAAGTTAAACTCAGAACCCACCCAACCGTCTGACAGGCATCAAAGAGCGAGGCCCTCCTTGATCAGGGCAGGGGTACTTTGTAATGGCGCTAACTGGAAGTACAGCAAAACCTCTCTAAACAACCACCTCCACAGATCGACCACTCCCCTATAGCGATCGCTTTATTTGGGTCCCAAACGATCGCACATACAATACCATTGTAACAATTAAAAGAAAACTCCCTAAACCGACCACCTCCATAAATGGACCATATCATACAGTTGCAATAAAAACGTGATCACATGTTATGCATTGCATAAATACGCATATATAGATTATTCCAATACGAGCAATACAAATATATGCATATAGATTATTCCAATAAAAGCCCAATTCATGGCCATCGACCATCCACACCATCTGCTACAGGGTCAATAATAATGTTTTGAAACAACTTCCATTGCTGTCGATTTCACTAAGGCGTTTGATACAGTCGGGTTTGTTTGTTTGTTTGTTGTTGTTTTACGTCCTAGCAACATCTAAGGTCATATCAGGACGGATACCGACTTGTGACAGTGTGCACTCCTGGCGACTTTATAGTGCTGTCCCAGTGGGAAACCAGGTCACCGGCACCATGACCTGGTATCCCACTCAGTCACATTATCCTGACACTGAGCACACCAGTCCTTGCCCTATCCTAATAATGCCGAGCGCCTGGCTAGGAAGCGACAAGTATCAATTTTAAAGTCATTGGTTTGACTCGACCGGGACTCGAACCCACGACCCCACGATCTACCAGCACGGGAGACGGACGCTCTAACTCATTCGGCCATCCCGTCTGGTCGATACAGTCGGGAGGACCGGGCTATGGCAGCTACTGAGGAAGTATGGATGCCCAGAGAACTATGATCGAGGCTCTACATACAGGAATGATGGCGAACGTTAGTATTGGGAGGGGAAGTCTCGGAATCGTTCGGGGTTACCAATGGGGTCAAGCAAGGTTGTGTACTGGCCCCCACGCTCTTCTCCATCTTCCTATCAGCAATGCTCAACAAGGCTTTCCGAGACATGGGGGATGGCATCTATATACAGTCCAGACAGAGCGCTGACCTATTCAATGTCGCACACTTCAGAGCGAAGACCAAGACTACTCGGATACTGGTGAGAGAGCTGCTATTTGCAGATGACAGTGCACTGGTTGCCCACTCTGCTGAAGACATCCAGAAAATAGTGGACGCTTTCTCCAATGCATCAAAGAAGTTCGGCCTGAAGATTAACATCAAGAACAGGGAGGTACTGTACCAACCCAACTCTTCAAGAACCGGAGAGGAGGATATCATGGTTGACGGAAACAAGCTGAACTCTGTTCCCAAATTCACCTACCTCGGAAGCACTATATCAAGTGATGGACACATTGATGCTGAAATACAGGAGGATGGCCAAGGCTAGCGCATCTTTCGGCCGACTACGCCAGAGACTTTGGAACAACCACCATGTGTCCATGCGGGTCAAAGGCAAGATCTACCATGCAGGCCTGGACAGAGTACAGACGACAGGTAAAAAAGCTGCATGCCTTCATGATGTGACATCTGCGTTCAATCATGAGGCTAACCTGGAAGGACAAAGTGACAAATAAGGAAATACTCGAACGGATGGGGCTGCCCTCTATGGAAGATCTTCTGATCAAAAAGAATCTCCGGTGGACTGGACACCTCATGAGGATGTCATCAGACAGGCTACCAAAGCAGATCCTCTATTCTCAACTGTCTTCTGGCTACAGAAAGAGAGGGCGCCCTCGTCTCCGGTTCAAGGATACCATCAAGAGAAACCTGAAGCTGAGAGACATTAAGACCGACTCATGGACATCACTCTCACAGCAGAGAGCTAAATGGAGAGCGGCAGTCAAGTAATGAAAGCAGTCTTTGTCGCATCGCGACCGACAGCATCATGATGAGCTGTAAATACTGACCGATGGTTTGTGGGTTTTATTCTCTACACGACTAATGCTATTAGACATGAGTACATATTGAACAAAAATATCTCTTTCATAGAAAGATACCTGATAATATAATGATGAAGATACAGAAGAATACATCAAATGAGCCGCCACCCTGTCCCCCACACCTCTCCCATTCTCTCCTCTCTTCATCCCGGTCCCTCTTCTCTATCTCCTTCTCCCCCCCCCCCTCCCTCTAACCCCATCCTATTTATCGGCTCCCTCTCCCTTCAATCGCTTCCTGCATGTCTCCCCTCCTCCCACCTTCCTCATCCCTCCCCCTCCACCTTTCTTTTCTCCATGTCCTCCTCACTCCTCCTCTCTATCTATCTCACCCCTCTTCTCTCTCTGTCTGCCTATCCCTCTCCCCTCCCTACTCCCTCTCTCTCTCTCTCCCATCCGCTCTTTCTCTATCTTCCCTCTGCTCTCTCTTTCTCGCCATTTCTCTCTTCACTCTGCTCTCTTGCTTTCTCTCTTCTCTCCACTCTCTTTTTCTCTCTTCCCTCCGTTCTCTTTCTCACCCTTTCTCTCTTCCCTCCGTGCTCTCTTTCTTGCCCTTTCTCTCTTCACTCTGCTCTCTTGCTTTCTCTCTTCCCTCCATTCTCTTTCCCTTTCTCTTTTCCCTCTGCTCTCTCTCTCCTTTTCCATCTCTCTCTGTCGCACTCTCTCTCTCTCTTCCCTCCAGTCGATTGCCTTCTCTTCTCTTATCCACGCTGTTTTGCACTGAGCGATGGCATTACCTCGACCATACTCCCTAATTCATACTGTGTGAGTTCAAATGAAGCACTGTGATAACACCGGTGTCTAATCCATACACATTAACTTAATCAGTGCCCACCCAACCAATCAACATTGATTTTTTTTTTAAAGTCGCCACTGACTGATCGGACCAAGGAATACCTTCTAAGTTCTAACCGACAAGTGCAATTCTTTGGGAGCTAAAGTACTGACTCACTAAAGCAGCCATAAAATACCAATATGCACAAAAAGTACTCACAAACATAAGGTACTGCCGAACTAGTTTTCATCTTAGTGATGGTTAAATAGTTTAATACTGCATCAGGTTTTGAGTACAGTATAAGTTTAAAAGAAGGAATTACTTTAAAGCTGCTTAGTCCGATGAAAACATCAAATTTTCAAAACCAAAGCAGTGATCTAGATTTGATTCTACCAGACGGGATGGCCGAATGAGTTAGAGCGTCCGTCTCCCGTGCTGGTAGATCGTGGGTTCGAGTCCCGGTCGAGTCAAACCAATGACTTTAAAATTGATACTTGTTGCTTCCTAGCCAGGTGCTCGGCATTATTAGGATAGGGCAAGGACTGGTGTGCTCAGTGTCAGGATAATGTGCCTGAGTGGGATACCAGGTCATGGTGCCGGCGGCCTGGTTTCCCAGTGGGACAGCACTATAAAGTCGCCATGAGTGCGCACTGTCACAAGTCGGTACCCGTCCTGATATGACCTTAGATGTTGCTAGGACGTAAAACAACAACAAACAAACATATCTAACTTAGATACTGGTGCACTTATTAAACATGTGTCGCTACATAGAAGGGAATACTCAGGCAATTTAATAGAATCTGTTATTACAAAAGTCTATGGTGTCAGAGTTTTGTTGTGTCTGCCAAAATTAATTAGACTTTAACTGGAAATCACACTCAATTCTATTTAACAGAAAACAACTAAAATGGATTTGTCGGTAATCACGCCTGAACCCTTCAATCCTTATGTGAATATCCCTATATCCAAAAATATCCACGTTGGATAAATATCAACTGGACTGTGCTTAGTAGCTGCTAAGGAAGGTATAATTACCCTGGATAGATCGGTTCCTACCTACTAAGTTGGAGCTAAAAAAACAACAACCAGTCTGTGACGTCAGAGATGGCAGACCAGGTGGAACTACATACGCATAATCAAAGGGCTTCAAATTCACTATTTCTATCAAAAAGTTTACTTTATTTAGTGAAGCCTCTAGAGTGCATTGATTTTCATCATCGGCTATTGGACATCAAACATATGGTCATTCTGACATATTTCTTTGGAGGAAACATGCTGCCAGCACTTATGCAACTCTTTCCGATAAGCAGCAAGGGGTCTTTTATATGCACTTTCCCACAGACAGGACAGCACATACCACAGCCTTTGATAAACCAGTTGTGGACCACTGGTTGGAACGGAAAATAGCCCAAACTGCAAATGTGTCCACTGAGCAGGATCGATAGGATGACCGACACCTTCACAGGTAGACATGCTACCGCCTGAGCTACATCCCGCCCCACGATTTCTCAAAGTAAGCTTTGCGATGCATTCATTGGCAAACTCTATTTCAGTGAACTACTTCTTTACGGCATAGCGACCTATGTGTCTATACATGTTTCCGTTCTGTTTCATAGAGCAAGCCTATCCAACTGCTAAACATCCCGTTGGGTAGGTTGGTTGGTTGTTGGAGTTTTTACATCCTGGCCACATCTAAGGTCATATCAGGACGGGTACCGACTTGTGACAGTCTGCATTCATGGTGACTTTGTAGTGCTGCACCACTGGGAGACCATGCTGCCATCACCATGACCTAATATCATACTCAGTTACATTATCCTGACACTGAACTAACCAGACCTTGCCCTATCCTAATATTGCCGAGCGCCTGGCTAGGAAGCGACAAGTATCAAGTCATTGGATTGACTTGACCACAGTTTGAATCACATGATCTACTAAACAGGAAGACAGACGCTTAACTCATTTGGCCATCCCGTCTGGTCCCTTTGCCCAGGTCACTAACACAGCAGAGGAGGGTGATTATAAATGAATGACCGCAATAGTCACAGTGTGACCACCGATGCCGTGAACTTTGATTGGACCCTAAATAACTCCCAGAGAATAGGTAATTTGAAGCCACACAAACTATGACATGTCATATTCCAACATGATAACTGTGAATAAGTAAAACTGTGTTGGCGGTGTTCATGACCCTTTCACTACCCGGCATCAGCAACATTCAGCACTTCCACAGAACTGACCAAAAACCTTGCTTGTTTGTTGGAGTTTTACATCCTGGCAACATCAAAGGTCAATTCAGGATGGGTACCGAGTTGTGACAGTGCACACTCATGGCGACTTTATAGTGCTGACCCACTGGGAGACCAGGCCGAAAGTACCATGACCCGCTATCCCACTCAGCAGCTAACCAGTCCTTGCTCAATCCTAATAATTCTGAACGCCAGGCTAGGAAGCCACAAGTATCAATTTGATTATAAGTCATTGGTTTGACTAAACCGGGAATCGAACTCTCGACCTTCCGCACGGAAAGCCTGCGCTCTACCGATTCGGCTATGGCGTCCGGTCTGACCAAAAGCAGTTGATGAGACGCGCCACTGCACACTGATGCATTGCTGATTCTGCACGCTCCACCCCCCCCCCCACCCCCACACACACACCCTCTACCGGCCTCTCCGCCTCTCACGCCCCGGCCTCCCCGCCTCTCACGACCCGGCCTCCCTGCTCCCTGCTCCCGCGCACCTGTTGCTTACGTGTCGGCGCGACAGACCAGATGCAAACACGGGTGGACGCAAATCATTAACAGATCCTCCTACACCGAACACCACATCAAATAAAAAAAATGTTAACACAAAAACACCCAGAAACCAAGTACCATTAATACACGCTGATCATCTGAAGAAGCGTGCGCAGTGCGGATTAGGACATGTCCCTTCCCCTAACCGTGCTGTGAGCCTGAGAGTGAGAGGCCAGGGTCTGTAAAGCTACACACACACAAAGCATTCCGCGCTGAATTTTTAAAAAGTGTCTGGGATGTGTGGGTGGATGACTAGTAGACCGGGGTCTATGGTAATGGCAGGGCCCGCCAGTCACTCACTACTCGTGCGATAACGATGGTAACAGGTGTACGGGGGAGGGGATGCCCGGGGCCAGCGACCGCTTCCTGCGACAGGGGCGAAGGGTACAACATGTGTCACATGTACGACGGGTACGACATGTACGACGGGTATGACATGTACGACGGGTATGACATGTACGATTGGTACATTGCGACGGGAATGACATGTACGACGGGAATGACATGTACAACAAACATGACATGTACAACAGCTATGACATGTATGACGGGTATATGAACAACGGGTATGACATGTACAACAAGTATGACATGTATTACATGTATGGTATGTATGACATGTTTGATGGGTACATGTACAAATGACACGCCAGGTATGACGGGTACAACATGTACAACAGGTATGCCATGTATGGTGGGTATGACATGTACGACGGGAATGACATGTACAACAGGCATGACATTTATGACAGGTACATGTACGATGGGCATGACATGTACAACGGGCATGACATGTACGGCAGGTATGACACGTACGACGGGTCATCATCATCATCATCATCATCATCATCATCATCATCATCATCATGCTGTCGGTCGCAATGTGACAAAGACTGCTTTTATTTCTTAAGTGCCGCTATTTGTGCGGTTGTGCACTTCATAAAAGCTGCTTGCAAAGTGTTGAAGTGCTGCTGGCTTTTGCAAGTGTTATTTGGTGTTCTCTGTGGCGGAGTGGTTAGAGTGTCTGGCTTTTTTCTAGGTCAGACTCCTAATCTGAAGGTCAGTGGTTCAATTCCCTGTGCCCCTACCTGTGCCAATTTGGATTTCCACCGCTGTGTATAACTTACAGAGTCATCAAAGGCCAGTTGCTCTCATACCATGTCTATGTGGTGTGGGAGGTAAAAAATCCCTTGGGTCGGTAAAAGTGTAGGCTCGGGCTTTCTATCGACAAACTGTCTAATGGTGAAAACAAGCCTATTCAGGCTTATCCATGAAAGGCAGTATAAATCTTCAACAAGTTACTAGCAGCACTCTCCCGGGGAGCAAATAGAGGTCTCACCCCGGCAAGAGCATGTCAAGACAGGGGCAAACTATTTGTCCCTGCAGTGGTTGGTCGGGAGATGTTGGGAGTTCCATTCATCACCGCCCCTAATGCTGCCACGGATGCATGGTTTTCTGTTAGGGTTTGCTCCCTTAGCCTTTGGTTCTATCAAGAACCTGTACACGACAAGGCAGTGGTTTATAACTTTGCAGGGCAGAGGCGTTAAACTCCCTACGGGTATTACATGTACAATAAGGTACATGTACAACAGGTATTACATGTATTACATTTATGACATTTATGGCATGTATGACATGTACGATGGGTACGACCTGTACAAAAGGCATGTCATGTATGACAGGTACATTTATGATGGGTATGATGCATATGACATGTATGACAGATATGGCATGTGCAACAGGCATGACATGTTTGATGGGTACATGTACGAGGGGTATGACATGTACGACATGTACAACAGGTATGACATGTACAATGGATATGACATTACGAAGAGTGTGCCATGTACAACAAGGCATGACAGGTACAATGGGGAGAACATGTACAATGGGTATGATATTTACAATGCCCAAGAGGTATGACATGCATGACAGGTGTGATGGGTAAGACAGATGCAATGGGTATGACAAATACAATGGGTATAACAAATACAATGGGTATGACAAATACAATGGGTATAACAAATACAATGGGTATAACAAATACAATGGGTATGACAAATACAATGGGTATAACAAATACAATGGGTATGACAAATACAATGGGTATGACAAATACAATGGGTATGACAAATACAATGGGTATGACAAATACAATGGGTATGACAAATACAATGGGTATGACAAATACAATGGGTATAACAAATACAATGGGTATAACAAATACAATGGGTATGACAAATACAATGGGTATAACAAATACAATGGGTATAACAAATACAATGGGTATAACAAATACAATGGGTATGATATTTACAATGCCCAAGAGGTATGACATGCATGACAGGTGTGATGGGTAAGACAGATGCAATGGGTATGACAAATACAATGGGTATAACAAATACAATGGGTATAACAAATACAATGGGTATAACAAATACAATGGGTATGACAAATACAATGGGTATAACAAATACAATGGGTATGACAAATACAATGGGTATAACAAATACAATGGGTATGACAAATACAATGGGTATAACAAATACAATGGGTATGACAAATACAATGGGTATGACAAATACAATGGGTATGACAAATACAATGGGTATAACAAATACAAAGGGTATAACAAATACAATGGGTATAACAAATACAATGGGTATGACAAATACAATGGGTATGACAAATACAATGGGTATGACAAATATGACAGCTATGACGGCTGCGGTCGGGTGTGAGATGTATAACAGGTGTGACATGTATGACAGGTGTGACATGTATGACCAGTGTGACATGTAGTATGCATGGAAGGCCTATGCAAGTGTGACCTGTATGGTATATGACATTCCTGAGAGGCGTGACATGCATGATAGGCATGACAGGATAGGTGTGCTGAAGCGACAGGTGCGACAGGTACGACAGGTACAACAGGTACGACAGGTACAACAGGTACAACAGGTACAAGGCCAACAGCCACAGAGTGTATTTGTATGTGCGCAGAGCCCAGTTGTAGTATTTTAATTGTTCATGTGCCACAGGCGGTAAACCGTTCCCCAGACATCGCAGTTTATGTAGACAGCCCACGGCCAAGTGCTAAAATGTTAAAAGCTAACGGCGAAGTCAATTGTCTTACTACAGACGGTGCTAATATACATGTAGTAAAATGAAAGACACGCTGTAAGCTCTCCCCTTAAAGGAACACATTTTCAAAACTGAAGCAATTATTTAGATTTGATTGTACATATTTAAGTGAGATACTAAGACACTTATTGAGCATGTATTGCCAACATAGAAGGGAAATACTGAGTCAATTTAATAGAGCCTGTTACTGCAGATGGTGTCCAAGTTTTGGCATGCTTGCCAAAACTAATTTGACATGTTAATACTTCAAATATCTCAAAAGTTAGCCATTTAAAATAAAAGTTACTTCAAGCCAAAATAAGGTAGATTATAACAATCAATTCAATATAATGATCCCAGAAAAATGACAGAAACTCAAAAACCATCGGACTGTGTAACTTTAAATGGTGGTATCAAACTGGCTCTATTCTATTTAAACAGGCTTAGTTGGTGACAAGATTAGTGCATATATGCATTACCAATATGTGTACTCAGGAGTTTATTCATTGGGGTTTTAGGTCCTAGCAACATCTATGGTTATATCACGACTTGTACCGACTTGTAACAGTATGTACTCAAGGCGTCTTAATAGAGCTGCCTAACTGGTAGATCAGACCACCGGCACCATCACCTAGTATCCGACTACGTCACATTATCCTGATACTGAGCTAACCAGTCCTTGCCCTATACCAGAGAGCGTGTATATAGATGAGAGGGACAACTCTCACGAAAATCGGTAACACAGGCTACAGTGGCACCTCTCATGGTTATTGTTGAACAAGCCTTGAGTTTGCCGGTACGCGCAGTGCAAAACATTAGTTTTATCCAAAATTAATAGAAATCCAGAACCCTAACCGTATAAATTTAATATAATCCTTTTGGTAAACATGTTTTCTATATGTGTACCAAGCGGCTTGTGTCTAGGTCATGTGGTTTTAGAAATATTTGACTTTTTCTGTATGAAGATTGCTCACCGCCATTGACAATGCATTGAGTTTGCCGTATGTGCAGTGCAAAACGTTTATTATATTCTAAATTAATAGAAATCCAGAATCCTAACCATATAAATTTAATATAATCCTTTTGGTAAACATGTTTTCTATATGTGTACCAAGCGATTTGTTTATAGGGGGTGTGGTTTTAGAGATATTTCACTTTTCTGTATGAAAATTGCACACGACCATTGACAATGCCTTGAGTTTGCCAGTACGCATACAGCTGTGCCATAAACTATTCAACAACCACCACTTGGAGCGCCACAGCCGGCAGCTGTTACACGGTCTAGTATGAGAGTTGTCCCTCTCATCTATATACACGCTCTCTGCCTATACTAGTAATGCCAAACACCAGGTTAGGTAGCTACAATTATCAATTGTGTAAGTCATTGATTTGACCAATACGCCAAGTTGACTCATCCAGGGTGAGAGAAAAAAAAGTATCTCTTGACGTGAATCTTGTAATACTATCCCACCACGCCTACCTTGTGAGATGGGCCGACTACCTGACTTCTGAGTTACCGAAGTTAGTGTAAAGCCACACACTCCCTAGTCAGTCTGGGTGAGATATCGGGTCATGGTGCTGGCGGCCTGATTTCCCAGTGGGGCAGCACTATAAAGATGCTATGAGTGCGCGATGTCACAAGTCGGTACCCGTCCTGATATGACTTTAGAAACGCAAACAAACAAGCAAGCAAACAAGCATGGATCCATAACCCAAACGACAGACTATTGGTGTTGCCCATGAAGCTAGGTGTGTGAGTGAGGGATGGGGGGTATCTAAATCCACATATCAACTATGGCATTGTTGGCACCTTTTTAGCACCCCACTCCATTACGCCCTTCATCACGACGTCGTTAAACATTGCCCCACGGCCCGGTGGGGGAGCCCCCCCCTACCGCCTGGAGGCATCCCCCCCCCCACTCCGTGGGAGCCCTCCTCCCCCCCCCCCCCCCATTGGAGGCACCCCCTCAACCCCCCCCCCCCCCGTGAGGGCACACCCCGGATGCTTTCCTGGGTTTAAAACAAATATTTACGGCCCTCCTTCGTTAATGCCGAGCTTTGACCGAGCTGAGCGGTCAGTCGACATCCGACGTCTGTTGCCATGGAAACATTGATTTAGATGATTGATTGATTGATGGTTGGTTGGTTGTTGGAGTTTTACATCCTGGCAACATCTAAAGTCATATCAGGACCGGTACCGACTTGTGACAGTGCAGACTCATGGTAACTTAAAGTTGCATAGTCCGATGGTTTTGAATTCCTGTATTTTTTCTGAGATAAATATATTAGATCGATCACTAGTATGTACTTTACATTAGTTCAAAGTTACTTTTATTTTAAATGGTAAACTTTTGAGATATTTTGAGTGCAAAAATGGAAAATTAGTTTTGGTATGCTTGCCAAATCTCTGACACCATGGACTTCTGCAGTAACAGGTTCTGTTAAATTGACTCATTTGCCTTCTATGCAGAAACAAATGCTTAATAAGTGCATCAGTATAGATCTACGTTAGACATGTAAAATCAAATCTAGATATTTGGTTAGGTTTTGAAAATTTGATATTTCATCAGACTATGCAGCTTTAATAGTGCTGCCCTACTGGGAGAGCAGGCTGCCAGCACCATGACCTGATATCCCACTCAGTACATTACCCCGACACTGAGCCAACCAGTCCTTTCCCTATCCTAATAATGACGAGCGCCTGTCTAGGAAGCGACAAGTATCAATTTTCAAGTCATTGGTTTGACTCGACCAGGGTTTGAACCCATGGGTTCAAATCCCAAGATCTACCAAAACGGGTTCGATTGATTGCTGATGGTTTAACACCATGTGTGTCGTGTCAGCAGCAAGGGCCACATTCACGGCGAAAAGCTAGGGGTATCTATTCTTTCAGTCCAGTCAATCACATTCACATTACTGGCATGGGCAGGGAGGAACGCGGAAGCATGAGTGGGAATAACACAGCTTTATTCTCAAGACAATCATCGTCAAGGGCTCAATCGGGGTTAGGTTGTACACGGTCGAGGTATCCCACGGCGAAGTCTGACATGAGCATGAAGCTATGTATGAGTGATAAATTGATCATCAACATATGTACAGTGTTTTTCATGAACGGGCAAGTCAATACAGTAGTGACATAAATGTAACAGTAGTTTGTGATGATTAATTGCGAATCAAGCAAGTTAATTGAGTATTGAGATAAATCATCATAGAGTGCCTGGTGATGATTAATTGTCAATCAATTGGAGAATGTTTTCATCAATCCAGGTATGATTAGTGATGGAGTAGTGATATGACTGGATGACCTTATCTAAGGTATTGATAAGTCACAATTGAAGATATAGGCATGTGATCATATGTTTAAGTGATAAGTTTTCTAAGTATTAACAGTTTTTTGTTTCTATTTTTTGTCTCGTTATTGGGTATTGTAATCGAGACAAGTGCCAAGGCCAAGGTGTTCGTGTGTTTTTAGTTTATGGCCGTTACTAGGATTTTGTTGACCTTCTTTGAGTCTGCTGTGCTGATGTATGTTCGGTGGGCCTGTGATGCCCAACCCCCGAACCTCTGCACTTCGAGTTCCGTGCTGCCTGATGTGGCTGCTGTCTTCCTTATGGCGTGTAGGGTGTAGGGGTGCGTAACGCCTACTGCCACTTGGGTGTCCTTCCATACCCGTGCTATGTAGGGTATGGTCATGGTGTGCCCGTCGATTGGGTACACCAGGAGTGGCTGGTTGTACCGTCGTGTCAGGTCCTCCCTTATCATGCGTATGTATGCTGTGACTGGACAGAGTGCAGGGTTCGGCGCTGGGGCTAGTGTCAGTGTCCTGGACTGAGCGTTGCCCTGAAGATTTTTTGCCCACTTCTGCGTTATCTGGAGGTTGGGTCCGACCACCGCCAGGTCTGCTCTTGTCGTGTGGCGTGTGGGGTCGAAGGCGTTCGCTGCTCTGGGTGCCACCTCCGACTGTCTCACGCCCATGTAGTACATGACTAGGATGGCGAATGCCACCACCCTGTGTTTCTGCATGTCCTGGAGCTTGTTCACCACCTCCTTTATTGTGCTGTCTGGGACGTGTGTGGTGGGTCGTGGCTTGTGGTCCTTTGATCTCTTGAGAGCATCCATGGCGAGTCTGACCCTGATGTCGTCGAGTGGGTCGAGCGGCACTCCATTCAGGCGGAAGTGCATGCGAATGTGTGATACTGTGTTAGCCACTGATGATGGGCACTGTCGGGCCACCACGTCTTCGATCCAACATCGGATCTCGTGTGGGGTCGGTTGGGTCTTGTTGACCCCAAACCTGGTGCAGTGGTTCTTGTACGCTTTCACCGCAGCCCGTTGGTTGGCCCAGGTGTCCGGTGCCCGGGCCTGGGTCTGCTTCATCTCCACCGCTGCCGTCAGCCGCATGTAGTCCGGTTCTGGGTGGGATAAAAATATCATGTTGTCTGTATGCTAGTAGGCGGGGTTGTACGGGTATTAAGCGCTGTTGTGAGCGCAGTCGTATTGCGTTTCATCTATGGCGGTCGCTTATGTGGGCCCTACTCAGGGTGTCGGCGAGGATGTTGTCAACGCCTGGGATGTGGCGGAATGTTACTTTGACCTGGAGGACCGCCTGTAGCATCCAGGCTGCCCTGGCTGCTTCTAGGAGGCGTGAGTCGTGTGTGCGGCATGTTGTGAGCACCTGGACGGCGGCCTGGTTATCACACATGACCCGGATGTGTCCTCCTCGGTCGCCTTCATGTAGGAACGTGTATAGGGCGACTATGGCATTGAGAGCCTCGAGATGGTTGATGTTGGTTTCGGGGTCATCGTCGAGGGTGCCGTGGAGCTGCATGGAGTAGGCCCTGGTGGAGTCGGCTCCACCTATTCCTGCCATGCATGTATCTACCTCAATAGTCCTATGAGGGGTGGTTGGCAGTATCAGGGATGTCCCATTCCATTTGCGGGCGAATTGGGGAAACCATGACAGGTCGGCACACATGTTTTGGGTCACTGGGGTGGCCCCATCCCCCATGTGGCGGAGGGTGTCGAGTAGGCGGCTGACGAATATGCGAGCTGGCTGGACGCATTTTGCAAGGTGAAACAGCTTGCCTAGTATGGACTGGAGCTGCTTCTTGGTGATCTCATCCTTCTTGATTGTTCCATTAACGTGCCTTATGGTGTTTCTCAGTTTATCTATCGTATTGATAGCGTCATGTCTGGCGCATTAATGGTTATCCCCAGCCATCTAACCACTTGTGCTGGTGGCTGAGTCTTCTCGGTGGCCTCTGGTAGGCCGAGCTTGCGGAAGAGATCTCTGGTTATGGCGAAGTGGGCATGGGATGTGGCCGCATCTGGCGCCACCACTATCAAGTCATCAAGGTACATTATTTCATTGACATTTTTTTGTTTGAGCATGTAGACAATGGCCTCCGCTACGCATTGGATGTGGCAGCTGGAGCCCCCGGCGCCGAAGGGGACTGATATATCGAGATAAAAACGATCACGCCACGTGGCGCCGAGGAGGGGCCAGTCGAGTGGGCATGTAACGAAATTCTTATATACTTGACTTATGTCCAATGTAAACATGTAGCTGTTCTGTCCCATGGACCTGAGCTCACGTGTGAAGTGGTCGACTGTGGGCAGGGTGTGGTCTCTTATATCACCCAGGGGCATGTTCTTTACAATGTAAGCATTGATGGAAGATCTTACCAGAAATGACATCCTATGCTGCTATATACTCCCTCTCTGTCATGGTGTCTGGCCGCTATTTTTTGGGCCAGGGATCCACAGTTTTGTCTGTCGAGATACATGAATGGTTTAGCTATGGGGTTCTTAATGAACATATCATGAAGTACAGCCTTCCCACCTTCCATACGGCGGTAGAGGGCCCCTCCTCCGGTCCATCTCATCATCGAGGTCTCAGTCTGCTCCTCCTGGTGCTTCTGCTGCTTCTGTCGCACGTTCCTGTAGGGCGACAGATCTGCCGGGGCCCCCGCGCGCCGTGCAGCCTTTTGGCAGCTGCAGGGGTGGTCCTCCCACCAGGACCACTCCTGGGGCTCGGCCACCTCGTCGTCCGATGTTGATGGGGCCCTCTGCCGTATCCTCGTGGGTGGCGGCAGGGGGGAGGTGACGGCCAGCGCGGGCGTGGTGGTCCCCGTGGCCTTGCCTGGGCCGGTGCGGGCGTGGGTGGTCCCGGGGCCGAGTCCCTCGGGGCCGTCTGTATAACTAGCTGCCTGAGCGTCGCCTGGACAGTGGCCATCTGTTCCTCCATGGCTGCCATCTTGGTCCTCATCTGGTCGTCCTTTGCCCTCTGCGGTGGCTGGGTGGCCGGTGGGTATGATAGGTCAGTCTCGGATCTGCTGTCTATCAAGTTGGGCTCCTCGTGGGAGTCCGCCGGCGACTATGCCGGGTGCTGGGGGGTGCTGCTGGTGATCCCCCGGCTGTCCCCTCGCTGTATGGGGAGGGTCGCCGAAGCTCCGGTCAGGCGGGCCGGTGCCGCTGGCCGTCCCCGGCCCCTCTTCTTGGACGATGAGTTAGCATGCCTTGGCATCTCCTTGGTCGTGCAGGTTTTTTGAAGAGATGTGCAGCTGACGAGAGTCAGTGGAAGAGTGGAGAGGTAGGGGCAAGCAGAGGCATGAGGAAGAGTTGGGGGGGGGGGGGGGGAGGCCTCTGATTGGCTGAGGGGGGGTGAGCCACCTGCCAGTGGGTGAGTGTTTGGCAGGTGGGTGGTGTGAAGTATGACTAAGAACCGACTCTACACCGCGACGTCTGGTTTCATAATGCTTTTATTCGGGTCCCTCACAGTCGGCGCTGCTTGGCCCGTTCTGGGTTTCGGTTTCGGGTTCCCTCGGCCTAGTACATACATCACATCTCTCTTTTCACATTGTATTGAAAAGCATCACAATAGATCGATTAATTCAACTACCTAGCCATGCAGTTCTTCCGAAGGGTGGAATGGATAGCTCGTCATGCATATATAACTCTATGCCATTTTCTTTGTGCCCGAGTTTTACGACACTTCCTGATTGAGCGTGTCCCGGCTGGCGCGCACGCACAGCCCCATACCCTTTCGACGATACAACAACTCTCCCTTTCAACAATATATATTAAGTACACTAAACAATAGCAACAATCACGGTTTAAAGATCATAGAGTTTTTTTATATGGTTAGGCTTTGGTTTCGTTTGAGTCTCTGGTTTGCTAGGCCTCACATGCCACGCCTTATCTTCCTTTCAATAAACTTGTTCGATTAATTAACAACACCTGTGTCTTATGTGACTTACATTTGTTCGAAATGGTAACATTGTAAACACACATGCATAACTGGATTCCCCTGTTCAATCATTTCACGTTCATATATTCATGTTCGTTCGACCAAAAGACCTGCGTGCATGTAACAATCTTATAACATGTTTTAACTTAAATGTTAAAAATGACCTTTGCTTTCCAGTGGGACGCCAATTGTTATCGCATTCTCCGGCTCTCGGCCGATGCCTTAATCTGGAGTATAATGCATGCTCTACTTTGGTGCGATAAGCTTTTCTCATTATGTTTGTTATCGTTACTTGTCCGTTTGTTGATACTTCGTCCTACTTATGTTTCCCTACTGATAGCCGAGCCTTACTACAGGTTTACTCTCACGGCCATGTTTGGTTATATAGTTCCTTTGTTCTATTTGTTGCCTGTGCGGGTGATGTGGTGCTTCATCTATCGGATCTATATTTGGGTGTTGCCTGTCTACTCGTTCCCGTTTTGTTGGGAATATGTGCTTTCGGTTTCGGTTTAACCTGTGATTGTTGGTGTTTACTATCTCATAATCCCTAGTATTTCCGTTTCCTGCTTTGGTCACCACGCCGCGCTCCCATTTACCTTTGTGCGATACATATCTGACGTGTTCCCCCGCCTTTATCTGCCTATGTTGTCTTCCCGCATGTCGGTCAAAACATTTCTTTTGGGTTTGCTGAATTTTGTCAATCTGCTCTCGAGTTATATGTTTTACTTCTGGTCTTAATGATTTTGTTACTGTTGGTAATTTTGATCGTAGCCTACGACTCATCAGTAACTGAGCGGGTGATGCCTCTAATTCAGATAACGGTGTGTTTCTAAAATTTAATAAAAATAGATTGTAATCCGTCGCTTCTTCCCTTGCCTTTTTCATCATGTTTTTTACGGTTTGAACATGTCGTTCCACTTGTCCGTTACTCTGAGGATGAAGTGGACTCGAGAATGTTGGTGTAAACCCATACTCTCTGGCGAAGTTCTTATATTCCATACTCGAAAACTGTGGCCCATTGTCCGACATTATCACTGACGGAATGCCATGTCTACCAAATATCTGTTTCAATTCTGAAATTACTGCAGCACTGGTTGTATTTCGGAGTTCAACTACCTCTGGAAATTTTGAGAAATAGTCTACTACCAGCATATAGTCTTGATCTCCTATCTGAAATAAATCTACCCCGACCTTGTGGAACGGAATACATGGTATTTCGTGTGATTTCATGGGTTCTTTGTGTAATTTATTTCTGTACTGCTGACATAACGTGCACCTCTCTATCTTGTCTTCTAGTTGCATCTGCATCCCTGGCCAAAACACATGTTCTCTCGCTAACCTCTTACTTTTGATGATGCCCTGGTGTGTCTCATGTAATGTTTCTAACATTGCCTTTTGTAACTGTTTTGGTATTATTACTCTGTTTCCTTTTAACAGCATGCCATCACATATTGTTATCTCATGTCTGAATGCATGGTAAGGTGTTGCGCATTTGGGTATACATTTTTTGTCATCATTCCATCCGTTCTCCACCAAGTTTATTACCTCTTTTAACACCATGTCATTTTTTGTTTCACTAACAATTTCTTTCAACGACTCCTGGAGTACTTCTACTGCAGCGATGCTGATTTCTTTGTCAAATAGCTCTTCTGGACCAGTTGTGTCGCTGTGGTCTCTCGAGAGCGCATCTGCAACAAACATGTCAGATCCCTTTATGTGTACCAGTTCTAGGTCATAGTTTTGTAATCGCATTCTCATGCGCTGCATGCGTGCAGACAATTGATACAATGGTTTGTTTACTATTGAAACTAATGGCTTGTGATCAGTTTCGACGCGTACCTTTTTGCCAAAAATGTATTCATGAAATTTTGTGCACCCGAAACATATCGCCAGCAATTCCTTTTCAATTACTGCGTAGCTACTCTGCGTGTCATCTAAAGCTTTGGAAGCCATTGCTATTGGACGGCCTTCTTGGAGCAGTGCAGCTCCCAAGCCAGATTTTGACGCATCTACCTGAAGGGTGATCGTCTTTGACACATCATAGAAACGGAGGACAGGTGCATGAGTTATCATATGTTTTAATTTATTGAATGCCTTCTCTTGCTCGTCCTGCCAGTGCCAAGCAGTCTCTTTATTTGTCAGAATGCGAAGTGGTTTAGTCATTTCCGCTAGATTTGGCAGGAATTTTCCTACGTATGCTATCATGCCTAAAAATCGCTGTACTGCTTGTTTACTCGTAGGAGTGGGCATGTCATTTATCGCTTGGACTCTCTCTTCATTTGGTTTTATTCCCTGACCTGAAATAACATGACCAACATAGTCTACGCTAGTCTGACATATGCTGGTTTTGTCCGGATTCAACCTCAGGTTCACCTGCCTGGCACGCTCAAGAACAGCTCGAAGGTTTTCATTGTGTTCATTTACTGTCTTCCCATACACCAATATATCATCCGTTATGACATTTACACCCTTTAGGCCCTGCACTATCCGATTCATTTCATATATGAAAATGTCACCTGCCGTCTTGATGCCAAACGGTAACCTTGTGTATCTGTACCTCCCCCATGGGGTATTGAACGTACATAATTTGGAGCTCTCAGTGTCTAGTTGGATTTGCCAATATCCGCTTTTTGCATCAATCACCGAAAAATACTTGGCCCCTTCTAGTTTCGATATTACTTCTTCTACCGTTCTCGTAGGATACGGTCCTCGCTTTATGGCTTTGTTTAATTTGGTGGGATCTAGGCATATCCGAATTTTCTCTCCTTTCTTTACAATGGTTATTGAGTTTACCCACGGTGTGGGCTCTGTTTCTTCTACTATTACCCCTAACGTGATCATTCTGTCTAACTCTGCTCGTACTTTATTTTCGATTGCATGCGGAATTCTCCTGGGAGGATCTACCACTGGTTGAAAACTGTCATCTACATATATTTTGGCTTCAACTTTGATTGTCCCTAGCCCTGTGAATACATCCTTAAACGTCTTTACCATATTCTGTGCTTGGCTGTCATTTCCCCCGTCTTCTGATCCGACACTGTCGATGCGTGAGAGGATGCGCAGTCGCACGCATGCCTCCTTGCCTAGGATCGGACAACCTTTGTCAACCACTTGAAATCGCATCCACTGTCCTCGTACCTGAAGCGACGTCTCTCCTGTTGGCACGATTTTCTGCCCTGAGTATGTGACCAGCCGACATTTCGGGTTGGTCAGTTCTGCTCCTTTGATCTTGCTGAATATGTCCATCGGTATTATGTTAGCTTCCGATCCTGTATCTAACTTGAAATTCACATCCAATGTTCCTATGGGGATGTCAGCGAACCACATATCAGTTGATCTGTCATCGTCCGTAGACATTGTCCCGATGAACAGATCGTCGTCTTGATGCACAAACTGGTCCACATCGTTTTCATCATATTCGTCCAGCATGATCTCATTTATGTTTGTCGTCTTACTACGACACACGCGCGCAAAGTGCCCTATCTTTTGACATACCGAGCATGCTTTCCCTTTGGCTGGGCAAGCGTCTCGATCACTTCTGTGCGAGTAACCACACCACGCACATTCCGTCCGCATGCCAGGTTTCTTGTTGATGTGGTCGCGCTCCCCTCTGGCAGCCGGTTGCCGCCGCTGTTGTTGCTGCCCGTACATCCGTGTCGGTTGTCGTGTTGCGTCATACCGACGGACAAAATCCACTCCATACTCTGCGCCACTGGCCCCAGTTAGTTGCTTCGCCTTATGCTCGCTCATTCGGCACATTTCCTCGCAGAGTTGTAAAGTCAATTTCGGGGTCTGCAGTAAACGGTCCCGTAGTGTGTTACACTTGACTCCACTCACTAATCTGTCTGACATTAGTGAATCCTCCAGCTCACCGTACTGACACTGTGCCACCCTGTGGCGCACTTCACGGATGTACGCGTCCATGCTCTCGCTACTCTGGTTGTACGTGTTGAAGTTATACCTAGTAACGGTGATATTGGTTTTTCCTTCGCAGTATTTCCTGAATGCCTCTCTCAGTGGGGCGATCTTGTCGGTCTCCCCCGCACTGAAAGTCATTGCCTGGTGAATCTTTTGTGCTTCCGCTCCCGCGACATGTAGAAAGACGCAACACTGAACCTTTTCGCTCCGGGTTAATACACCAGCCGCTGTGGCGTAAATACTGTACGCGTGTACCCATGTCCTCCAGCTTGCCGCTAAATTCCCGTCTAGGTTTAGAGGACCAGGGGGTTTCAACCCTGAGAGAGCCATAGTCGATCAGAAGGTCCGCTTCTGACACCATGTGAAGTATGACTAAGAACCGACTCTACACCGCGACGTCTGGTTTCATAATGCTTTTATTCGGGTCCCTCACAGTCGGCGCTGCTTGGCCCGTTCTGGGTTTCGGTTTCGGGTTCCCTCGGCCTAGTACATACATCACAGGTGGCAGCTTCCCGGGCTTCCTCCCTGCCCCCAGTAATGACAGCAAATGACCACCTCCGTGATCATTTAACCCCATGCCTGCATTTAAATTTGCACAAAATTCCAAAATGGTCAAATCTCTGTCAAAAGATAAGCACTGTCTGACCATATGTTTGGTGAGAAGGAAATTGGATCGGGATATTTAGCAGACAGTACTAGACCTAAATTGACAGTACTAGTGAATGGGATGGCCGAATGAGTTGAGCGTCCATTTTTTTGTAGATCTGGTCTGACATCATAGGCTTCTACAGTAACAAATTCTATTAATTTGCCCCCGTCCTGATATGACCTTAGATGCTGCTATGATGTAAAACAACAAACAAACAAATTAAATTGCCTCAGTATTCCCTTCAATGTGTCGACAAATGTTTGACAGACATCTAGAATCAGATCTAGATAATTGCTTTGGTTTTGAAAATGTGAATGTTTTCATCGGAGTATGCAATTTTAACTTCTCTATTCGGAAGAATAAGTAAGAACCATCAAAACTACCACGACCACCACCACTACAACTACCTCTACCCCTACTCCCATCACAAACACTACCTCTACCACCACCTCTACCTCTACCACCACTACCTGCACCACCACCTGCACCACCACCACCACCATCACCACCGCCATGGCCTCCATCACCACCACAATCACCACCACCACCACCACCACCACCACCACCACAAATCAACACCATAATAACCACCACACGCACTACCTCCACAAAAACTACTACCACCACAATCACCACCACCACACCCACCACCTCCACAAAAACTACCACCACTACAAATCACCACCATCACACCCACTGCCTCCACAAAAACTACTTACCCACCACAACTACAGCCACCACTACCGCCACCATCACTGCGACCTCCACTACCACCACCACTACCGCCAACACTACCATCACCACCACCTTGGCAGGTGTGACGCAACGTACCTTTGGCGGACGGGGGAGGGGGTTGCGGGGGGGGGGGAGGTCTCTGTGGATAATTAGTAAGCCATGGTAAAGTGGTGCTGTGGGTTAAGTTTGTGAAGTAGATAAGAATACTCACCCATTAAGCACCACCCGCAGCAGTTGTGGTGGTGGTGGTGGTGGTGGTGGTGGTGGTGGTGGTGGTAGTTGAATGTATTTGTGTGTGTGTGTGTGTGTGGGGTGGGGGGGAGCCACGCACGGGTGAGATAAACTACACCGGAGATGCGGGTCATGTGTGACTGTCACCCCTATCTGGACAGTCACACACCATCATACACACACCATCAGACACTCTCACACCCACACCCACACACCCGCCATTGGTCGCGCCGCATTCTGTCCCTGTGTCCATATTGCCATTTAAGAATTGTTATCATACCCAAAGGGCTGGCTGGCCATTATGGGTCAGTTGGGAGGTGGGGAGGTGGGGAGGGGGGGTGTTAATGAATATGCGCATGCCCAAGACGGCACTGCAATTATCCATGGGATCAACATATTGCTTTTCATGTTGAATGAATGCACCAGTGTCTAAGTTGATTTTGTAGGATCAAATATAGGTAAGTGTTTTGGTTTTAATATGGTTTCATCAGGTTATGAAGCATTAGGCTAAGATTCCATATACACAGAAGTGGTATGCGGTATACAATTTTGTGCTCGGATGCCGAACTAATCGCTACATGGACCGATTCAATTTACCCCGCATGCATCCATATGAAAAACCACAGGTGCTTCTGGACATATGGAATCATGCTAATGCATCTCCATTCATTAATTTTTTTAAATTGTGTGTTGTATGTCATGTCCGTGCACATGGAAATTTAGCTTTATGCTTAAAGCCAACATGTGTCAAAAACACCTTAATATATTTACACAAGACGTAAATCTACTATTCTGCTGTAGAAGTCCACCTGCCTAGAGTGACGGTCAATGTCAGTTTGTTTAAAGCCAACATGTAGCAAACACACATTAATATATTTACACAAGACGTGAATCTACCAGTCTTCTGTAGAAGTTTACCTGCCTAGATTCAAGATCACGGTCAAGGTCAGTTTGCTTAAAGCCGACATGTGGCAAACTTACATTAATATATTTACACAAGACGTGAATCTACCATTCTTCTGTAGAAGTCTACCTGCCTAGATTCAAGATGACGGTCAAGGTCAGTTTGCTTAAAGCCGACATGTGGCAAACAAACATTAATATATTTACACCAGGCGTAAACCTACCACTGCGCTGTAAAATCCTGAATGATGCCTGCTTAGGCCAACAAGAAAATATTCATGTTTCCGGTTGCAGGGGAAAATGTGTTGGGGTCGGTAGGTAGGTTTTTTGTTGGTTGGGAATTTAAACAAATTAATTGTTTGTCAAACCACACAAAACAGGATCAAGTAAGAGTGTAATTTTTTTTCTCAGATGGTGCTGGCGGCCTGATTTCCAAGTGGGGCAGCACTATAAAGTCGCCATGAGTGCACACTGTCACAAGTCGGTACCTGTCCTGATATGACCTTAGATGTTGCTAGAACGTAAAACAACAAACAAACAACCAAACAGTGCTAGTCGCCATCGTTAAGCCAACAGTTGGGAATGGAACCATAGTTGACCTAGATGGATCACCAATCCACTAGAGGTTCACTGTCGCATCATTATTTAATCAAGTTACCAGACTGGTTTGCTTGAAGTTGCATAATCCGATGGTTTTGAGTTTCTGTCATTTTCTGAGATAAAAATATTAGGTTGTTCGTTCTAATCTACCTTACTTCAGCTTGAAGTAACTTTGATTTTAAATGGCTAACTTTTGAGATATTTGAAGTGCTAACATGTGAAATTAATTTCGGCAAGCATGCCAAAACCCTGATACAATAGGCTTTTGCAGTAACAGGTTCTATTAAATTGCCAGTGACAACTGTATGCCCTTCTATGTAGTGAAAACTGTTTAATAAGTGCATCAGTATCTACATCTAGATAATGTTTTGGTTTTGAAAATTTGATGTTTTCATCGGACTATGCAGCTTTAGTATCAGGATGTAACTGAGTTGGATATCGGGTCATTGTGCCAGTGGCCTGGTCTCCCATTGGGACGGCACTATACAGTTTCCATGAGTACGCAATGTCACAAGTCGGGACTCGTCCAGACATGACCTGAGATGTTGCTAGGACATAAAGCCCCAACCAATCGAACAAATGAAAGCAAACTCTTTGCCAGTTCATTACCATAACCTAAGATTGAGCAAGTCATGTGCTATATAAATACATTATATTAATATTATTAACGGAGTACCGGTAGCATCTCATCCACCGAACGCTACTATCGCCCAATTCTGCTAGAGGCAGCGGCCTAGGCAACTTGGGTTTGCACGCGGGTAAGGCAAACCCACCGCAAGTCGCTGCTGAGCTGGCGCGAGCACCAGGGTAGGCTATAAATTAATGTTGGCCAGCCAAAGGTTACGTTCTCAACCAAATATTTGTGCCTGTATAATGTATTACGGAGTGTCAAATAATAACTGTGTTATAATGCTGCGTTCCCTTTGATGTTAAAGGGATGAAAGTGGTCTCCAGTAAAAAAAAAAAAAGCGGAAATCAAGCCCAGATTATAACGCCGACGGCGAATTTCCGCAAATACGCGGATCACACCCCCCCCCCCCCCCGCCCCCCATATGATTATCACTGTCAGGGAATCAAGGGAAAATGCCGGAAGTCAGGTTTCAACTGTCCTTATTGTGACTGTATTATTGGCCATGCCAAACTCTTCTCGTTTGGGTTTATGGTCTAACAACATCGAAGGTCATATAATAATGGGATTCCGAAGGTCATATAAGAACTGGATTCGATCGACCCCATTGTCATAAACAATGTCTTCCACATTTTCTTTAACGTTAATCGGTAAAAAAAACAAATTTAATCGCGAAATCCGCGAATTCGCGGATATCCTTCATCCCTGGATGTTAGAACCCAAGAAAGACACCAGAACTGGAGATACGTGCTCAGTGTGTGTTCAATTATTAATGCTTCTTCGCTATTTATTGTGTCATAACGAGGATGGAGCAGCGACATCTGCGTCCTCACATGACATACTGGTCCCGCCGTCACAAAAGATACAGCTACACACGGATAGCCACTTGCATTATATCTGTGTAGTAAGCATCAGAAAACCACATACAGTTGAACCCACCAGACGAGATGGCCGGATGAATTGACCGTCCGTCTCCCGTTTTCGGAGATTGTGGGATTTGAACCCACAGGTTCAAAACCCTGGACGAGTTCGATGAAGCATCAAATTTTCAAAACCAAAACAATGATCTAGATTTGATCCTATATATTTTATCTAACTTAGATACTGATCCACTTATTAAGCAGTTCTTGCCACATAGAAGGGAATACTGAGTCAATTTAATAGTACCCATTACTGTAGAAGCCTTGGCATTCCTGCCAAAATTAATTTGGCATGTTTGCATGTCAAATATCTCAAAAGTTGACCATTAAAAATAAAAGTTACTGTGTAAGGTAGATTACAACAATCAATGTAATATCTTTATCTCAGACAAATGACAGGAACTCAAAACCATCGGACTATGCAACTTTAATATTTCTTCTATGCAAAAAGAATGTGCCCAGCAACAAGTTTCTAGCAGCTTGTCCAATTACTTCATACCTTCAAGAGATAGCTCAGACTGAAAAATAACCTGCACAGCATTGGTCGTAATGCTCGCATTGCGGTTGATGCGAGGCGAGGGAGGACCCCCCCCCCCCCTTCTCTCTCCCCTCCAGCCGTTGGCTATTACATAACCGCCCGCGCTTCCTCCCCTTATAGCCAGCCCCCACACCGCCTCAGGCCACTCGCCCTCCTGCCTCCAGACACTCCGCTCCTCCATACACTTTTTTCCCCACCCACCATCCCTATACACCAACTCTCCACCATAGGTTGAGGGCTCCTCGGGTCCACCTCCCGGGCCCAACTACTAACATTATCCAACTGACATTTGACACTTTATATATCATGACGATACCTCATATATTATATCTCTTACTCCTGATTGATTACTCATTATCCAACTGACATTTGACACTTTATATATCATGACGATGCCTCATATATTATAGTTTACTTATCTCTTACTCATGATTGATTACTCCTCATTACATTGATGCCGCATATCTTCCTTGATATATCTAATTATTCATGCTTGATTACTGTACTATCCATGAATATTCCGGCACTTCTGAATAAAGTGCCCTTTTATCCACTCACGCCTCCTCGTCCTTCCTTGCCGCGCATCGAATAGCAATACATACTTTCAGAATCAAGCCGCACCCCCGACCCATCGTTCCCTGATACCACAGGCAAACATCTCGGGAATGGCTTTTTATAATGGAAATTCCATATATGCCATTAAGCCATTCCATGCACGTTCAATACCCAACAAATAGATAATAGAGCTCGCAATCTCCAATTCGCAATCCTTATACATATTCTCGGGCGCGAAAGACAGAATGGCGCGTCATTAGTTAGGATTGGGGCCGGTGGCGGCGCCACCGGTCCCAAGATGCAAGGAACGGAGCAAATACATGGGGAATATATAGTGGTAATAAATGGATGATGATAATGATAATAATGACAATAATAATAATAAATTCCCTTCCGCCTTTTATACTCGCATAATTAATATACATCACATATACGTATGAATATATGTATACACATATATAATATATGCATAGGCCAATCTGTTTACTTCCAGTATCTAATGTAAAAGAATATGTCTGCGTGTAAAAGAAGTGACATTCCTATTAGCTCCCACCAAACACAATACTGGTGTATAATTATAACAAACAGGCACATACCAAAGAATGGTGTTTGCCGTCGTAGTAAATTCAATATATTCCAACGTTTACCATTGCAATAAAGGGTGAGTGTCACTTACTGAAGAAAATATCCCAGAGAGCTCCCGAAATAGAAGAATGATACAGATTTCAGTCATGAAATATAGGCTATATTCTTTTACATCATACAATAATATGAATAAGCAATGCTTAGGACCGACCTGCCCACATTAGACTGGTCGGAATTACGAAACTGTCTATAGCATGCGCGCTGAAAATGGCGTCAAGAGCCAAACAAACGCCCGTGGCCATTCAGTTTGCATTCTATGGAGTTTGCCACTACACGCAGTGCAAAACTAAATTAATAGAAATAAAGAACAATTTGGCATAAACATGAAAGTTTGGAATTACAAACTAGTCTATTGACACATACATATAAATGCTCGGAAAATTATTTATTTATTATTATGCGATTCAACACGAGTATACAAATGGCGGCCGACATCAGGCGATTTCCGTTTCCGTTTGCTGGATTTTGATTATTCTGTTATTCAACACGAGTTTACAAATGGCGGCGCCCATAGAGGCCTATTTCCGTTTCCGGTTGCTGGATTTTGACGAAATCCTCTGTGGGTATTGTTTATGTATATATATTGTTTATGTATATGTATATGTATATGTATATGTATATGTATATATATGTACACGTGTTAGTCATTAGCCTCCCCGTGGGTGGGTCGGTATTAAATATTACTCAGGGAGGAAAGTGACGGTGGCATTTCGCAAATGCATTGGGTGTCAATTAGACCAAATGGGATGGCACATTGAGTTGAGCGGCCACTTCCCATGTGGCTGAGTCTTGGGATTATAACTCCAGCTGAGTCAATCAAATGATTTCGAACTTTATACTTGTTGCCACCGAGCCCGATGCTTGACATTAACAGGATGGGGCAAGGAGCAGTGGAATGAGGAAGACCACTTGTCTGTGATTCAAGCTTTGCCCCGGTTAATCAGCGAATGAAATAAAAATAAATCATCCGGGTTAGGTATAACTCATGCGAAATGCTACACATGACAAATAACTTGCAGCGGAATCTTTTGCTATGCTATCATTGGGTGAGAGTGCTATATGGAAATCAATGGCCACGTCTGGTGCATCAAAGTGACTTTGCCACCTACTACTATCACTAAGACTCACTATGATGCAATATAGCCCACATAGAAGCTGACAACTAGCATGGCCAAGTGGGTAGGGCACCTGCTTCATGTGTGGCACCCTGTGGGTTCAATTCCCAACTGAGTCAAACCGAAGATGTACACAATGGATATTTGTTGATACCCTGCATGGCACTTGGTAATACTAGAGACTGGGCAAGAACTGATGGGTTCAATGTGACTGAATTGGATATTGAGTCATGGTGCTGAGTGGCACAACATTAAAAAGTTGTCATTACAGTGCATCCTGTCCATTGTCCATTCTGCCAGGTAGGATACACTGGTATCCCGACTGGGCAGCACAATAAAGTTGTCATTAGTGTGCAATCTGTCCATAACCAATTCTGCCTAGTAGGCTACACTGGTATCCCAGTGGGGCAGAACTATAAAGTTGTCATTAGTATGCATCCTGTCCATCGCCCATTATGTCAGGTATGCTACACTGGTATCCCAGAGGGGAAGCACTATAAAGTTTTCATTAGTGTGCATCCTGTCCATCACCCATTCTGTCGGGTAGGCTACACTGGTGTCCCAGTGGGGCAGCACTATAAAGTTGTCATTAATGCACATCTGTCCATCGGTCATCCTGTCTGGCAAGACTTAATGGAAAAGAAAGTTTGTTTTATTTAACGACGCCTCTAGAGCACATTGATTTTATCATAGGCTATTGGATGTCAACCATATGGTCATTCTGACATTATTTCTTTGGAGGAAACCTGCTGCCGCCACATATGCTTCTCTTTCCGATGAACATCAATGGATCTTTTATATACACTTTCCCACAGACAGGACAGCACATACCACAGCCTTTGATGAACCAGTTGTGGACCACTGGTTGGAACGGAAAATAGCCCAAACTGCAAATGGGTGCACTGAGGAGGATTCGATCGGATTACCCAAACCTTCACAGGTCGACGACACTCTACTGCCTGAGCTACGTCCCGCTCCCCAGACTTAATTGAAGACCACCATTCATCACAATAAGGACACCTATACATCACCCCACTACTTAAGGCTAGTGACAACAGCATGGCTTTCTCGTGATTCTCTACTAAATAAATCATATAGATCCAACTATATTGCAATGGATTAATACAAAAATCATTAGCTAATAATGGAACAGGCCCTGCAAATAAAACATTTGAAACAAAACACACGCAGACACAAAAGGCTTAAGTTAGCTTTTAAGGTTTTCGTGCCATTATATTTTAATGAGGTCTTTCTATCAATGCCGCTTTGTAGTGTACTCAGTTTAGATGAGTATAAAGCACGGAATAGCAAGGTCTCTGTGGAAGGGTGGGGGTTGGGGGGTAGGGGGAATCAGCCCCAGCCCCAGCCCCAGCCTCACCCCAGCCTCACCCCAGCCTCACCCCAGGCCCATCCCACACCCCACCCCAGTGGATGGAAGGATAAAATTGGCTCAAGCCCCATCACGATACTCACTCTAATTATTTTGGTTGTTGGTTGTCGGAGCTTTCCGTCCTGGCAACATCAACGGTCATATTAGGACGGGTACTGACTTGTGGCAGTGCACACTCATGGCGATTTTATAGTACTACCCCACTGGAAAACCAGGCTGCCAGCACCAGGACCTGATATCGCACTCCGTCACATTACCCTGACACTGAGCCAACCAGTCCTTGCCCTATCCTAATAATGCCAAGCACCTGGCTAGGAAGCGACAAGTATCAATTTCTATGCCATTGGTTTGACGCGACCCGTTTTAAGCCCACAATCTACCAAAACGAGAGACGGACGCTCAACTCATCCGGCCATACCGTCTGATCAATCTAATTATATTCACTGTGGCTTCGCCTGCGTGTCGACACACTGCCTGCGCTTCCACCTTTAGTCCAGTGGATATTGTGCCTCTAGACGTACAGTCACTACCTACACTACTTAAATTATTTAACAGTGAAAGCTTGACAATAATATTGTGGGCAACAAGCAGGTGTGGGTATAAATAAATCACTATACCCAGCCTTGTGTCTTCAGCTTATGCTTGGCTTTAACCTAACCGATTGCACCCGACTGGAGCCGATTTAGAAGTCAGGTATTTGCATTCAATTTTTCAAAAATGTTCTATTTGTACATTAATTTATTAAGCAGGGGAAGTTTCAATCACGGACAATTGGTCTTCCTCATTCCACTGTTCCTTGCTCTATCCGAGTAATGCTAAACACCACCCTATGTATTGACAAGTATAAATTTTTAAGTCGTTGAATTGACTCGGTCCTGTTAATGCCGAGTGTCAGGCTAGGAAGCGTACTTGGTTTGACTTGACCGGGAACCGAACTCCCGATCTCCCTCGCGCAACGGCCTGCACTCTACCTATTCGGCCACGGCTGCAAACTATTTGTCACGTGTAGCACAACCTACTAAAACAGGAGGCTGTCTGGTTTGCATGCTCAGCAAATACCATTAGCCAATCATACAACTTTTAGAAAGTTGCATTCAAGCTGTTAATAAAGTTGTATTATATTTATAGATCTATTATATAATTTTGTTTTAGAAAGTTGTATTATTATTAAGTGAATTCGTTTGTTTGGGATTTATCGTCCTGGCTACATCCAAGGTGATATCAGGACGAGAACCAATTTGTGACAGTGCGCACCGATGGTAATTTTATAGTGCTGCTTGACCCGATTTCCCACTCAGGTCACATTACCCTGATCCTGAGCTAACCAGTATCAATTTTATTTATAAGTCATTGGTTGGACTCGGTCGGAATTCGAACTCCTGACCTCAGTGTCAACAACAACAACAACAACAACAACAACAACAACAACACATACGAAAAGGCTGATCTGAAGTGAGTTTCATTGACAGCAGACGACATCTAACAGGAATAGAGACCGGGTGCGGTGGCCGAATCGGTAGAGTGCATGCCTTGTGCGCGGGAAATCCGCATTTCGCTTCCTGGGCCCGTATGCATGGGGCGGTGTTAGCGAGCCAAAACTGGTTTTGGACGGGATTTCTAGTTTAGCGGCGAAAAGTGCCTATGCATGGACCAGTGTTACAGAAACACCGCAAATTTAAGGTCGGGTACACAAACATCACTCCGTAGTAGGTTTAAGGGCGATGTTAGGTACAGATTAGCCCCAAATCTATTCAATGTTATCATATTTAACAGAATAACATAGTAAAAAAGTGAAATTTGGTCAAATTAACCCCAAAATCAAAGTGATATTAACACCGCAGCTACATCGGTGGCGATATTCATACTGTGAATGTAAACAAAACAAATCGCATCCGCCGCCAGAATAACATTTAAAAAAAGTGAAATTTGGCCAAATTAAACCAGAAATCAAAGCGATATTAACGCCGCTGCCGAATTTTGGTCAAATTAAACCAAAAATCAAACAGATATTAACGCCACTGCTGCCAGATCAGCGGCAATATTGTCAAATAGCGGTGCTCGCCGGGAACAGGCTCAGAGGGATTTCCCAAATCTATAAATAATTTATATGTTAGCTAACGCCTCCGCGCTTTGGCTCTGTACATACCATTTCCCAACACCGGTGTTAGCTAACCCAAATGTGGTCCTTAACACCGGAGCCGACAAATAATTCTTCATGCATACGGCCCCTGGTCGAGTCAAACCAATGACTTATAAAATTGATACTTTTCGCTTCCTAGCCTGGCGCTCGGCATAAATATGATAGGGCAAGGACTGGTTAGCTCAGTATCAGGATAATGTGACTGACTGGGATATCAGGTCATGGTGCCGACATCCTGATTTCCCAGCGGGCCAGCACATGAAGCATACTGTCACAAGTGGGTACCCATCCTGATATGACCTTAGATGTTGACAAGCGTAAAACTCAAACAACCAACCAACCAACCAACCAACAGTAGATGTAATGCCGAAAATCCGACGAAAGAAGACCTGCTCTGAAGTGAGCTTCATTGACAGCAGACGACATTCTAGTCAGAGCAGTCAACAAAATCAAATTTACCAATGATCGGGCCAGAAGCCCCTCCAACCCCACCTACCCCCACCACCCCACCCCACCTCTACCTCCACCTCACCCACCTCTACCCTACCCACCCTCGACACACACACCTGCTGATCGACCATCAATGCCCCAAGTTTTAGAGACCGGAAACGCCGAACGATGGCAGGAAATGAATTGTTGACAGCATGAACGAGCGTCACTGGGCGGGCCGAGAGGCCGTCCCATGAATATTTAAACAGATAGACAGTATGTGGTCGAACATGACATTTTAGGGCGCGCAGTCCACTCTTAGAACGGCAGTAAATGCACTATGCGTCTTCATTACACCTCACCTAATGACAAGTGCGGAGGGGACGGACGCTGCGGGTATCACGTGACTTCTTTTAGGCATGGCTACTGATGGCGAGAGCTCATCATATTGATTCATTGGCATCCACGTTACCATACAGTTTGGGGTACAATATATAGAATGTGTGTGTGTGTGTGTGTGTGTGTGTGTGTGTGTGTGTGTGTGTGTGTGTGTGTGTGTGTGTGTGTGTGTGTGGTGTGTGTGTGTGTGTGTGTGTGTGTGTGTGTGTGTGTTTGTGTGTGTGTGTGTGTGTGTGTGTGTGTGTGTGTGTGTGTGTGTGTGTGTGTGTGTGTGTGTGTGTGTGTGTGTGTGTGTGTGTGTGTGAGTGTGTGTGTGTGTGTGTGTGTGTGTGTGTGTGTGTTGTGTGTGGTGTGTGGTGTGTGTCGGTGGTTGTATGTGTGTGTGTGTGTGAGTGTTTGTGTGTGTGTGTGTGTGTGTGTGTGTGTGTGTGTGTGTGTGTGTGTGTGTGTGTGTGTGGTGTGTGTGTGTGTGTGTGTGTGTGTGTGTGTGTGTGTGTGTGTGAGTGTGTGTGTGTTGTGTGGTGTGTGTGTGTGTGTGTGTGTGTGTGTGTGTGTGTGTGTGTGTGTGTGTGTGTGTGTGTGTGTGTGGTGTGTGTGTGTGTGTGTGTGTGTGTGTGTGTGTGTGTGTGTGTGTGTGTGTGTGTGTGAGTGTGTGTGTGTGTGTGTGTGTGTGTCTGTGTGTATATATGCACATGTAATCGTATAATGGCTTGTGCAGCATATGTATATACATATATATACTTTTGTATATATGTGTACATATGCTGTATATAATGGCTTATACAGCATATATAGACATATGTATATATGGATAGTGATAAACCCTTTATCGTGGGTAATAAACTCTGTAGTGGTTCATTCCCCCCCCCCCTCATGGGGTGGGGGGTGGGCTCCCAGCATGCACCTCGCCCCCTGCCAACCTCGGGGGGGGGGGCTGCTTTCGCCGAGTATAATATTAATAAGGCCGAAAGATTCCATCTACTCCCCAGCCCCCCTCCACCCCGTTTTCGGTTGGTTGAGTCCAGATGTAGATAACATATCAGCTCTCCAGCTGGCGCCACCGACTCGCCCATACCTCAGCGACCGCAACACGCACATCTCTCTCTGAGAGAGAGAGAGAGAGAGGGAGAGAGAGAGAGAGGAGAGAGAGAGAGAGAGAGAGAGAGAGGAAGGAAGGAAAGAGAAAGGGGAAGATGGAGAGGGGGAGGGGGAGGGAGAGGAAGAGGAAGAGGAAGAGGAAGAGAAAGATGGAGAGGGGGAGTGAGTGTGTGCGTGAGTGAGTGAGTGAGTGAGTGAGTGAGTGAGTGAGTGAGTGAGTGTGTGTGTGTGTGTGTGTGTGTGTGAGTGAGTGAGTGAATGAGTGAGTTAGTGAATGAGTGAGTTAGTGAGTGCAATACATATATATATATATAGATTAGTTAGACGAATCTTACCTGGGTATAGATGATGGATATAAGCACATCCGGTCCAGCAATCTCTTTACCTACTTAATCAGGATAAATGAAACAAAAAATCTAAAAGTACATCAATGGTGACAATGGTACTAAACTGCGAAGTTTTCTTGGTATAAGCAAACGAATAGACGTGGAAGGGTGTGGCGGGAGGGCCCTAGCCCACGTCTATCCGAGGCTTATACCTCGGTAAAACAACAGTTATCCATCATCTATACCCAGGTAAGATTCGTCTAACTAATCTATTTTACCTCGGTATACAGCCTCAGGCTAGCCTCAGGCTAGGGAGAGGTTTATGTAATCTCATTTATCCTGTATTCTTATGTCACAAGTCAATAATAATTGTTAAACATACATTATCATCAATCAGCAAAATAACATTTTTGGTGAAATCGAAGTGTATTCTCACCTAATGCCGATCTAGTCTTGTAGCAGCTGTCTGGCTAGTGTGCTCGACTTTTCTAATCGTTTGTTGTAGTGGGTTGCAAACGATCGTGCTGTTTTCCATCCTGCATGGGCCAGGATCCGCTTGACAGAGATGCCAAGCAGTCGCGCCTTAGACGCCATAGCCCCTCTTGTTGAGTGTGAGGCATATTTGTCCGTGTCAACGCCTGCCAATTTCAACATACTAATTGTCCATCTCGCTAGAGTATCTCGCGAAATGCCCTTGTGTGGCTTAATAAAGCTCACTAACAACTGTCCTGAAGTTCTCAAGTCCTTGGTCTTGGATATATAGGCCTTAATGACTGATAAAACACAAAGTTTTGGGTCTTCTTTGAAACTACTTACACTAATAGTAGACAAAGGGTCACCTAATCTGTTAGATTTTAACAGCTTTGACAAATCAAATGTGGCCTCATTTCTATCTATCTCTAGGCCATCTAGTGATAGGGCAACAATAGTTTGTCCCCTATGTCCTGCTACTAATAATAAGAGCAACGCTACCTTAAACCCTAATTGTTTGAGATCTAAATGCCTATTATGAGGCCACTGTCTTAGCAAATCAAACACTACCGAAACATCCCAGAAGCGACTGTACTTCGGTTTGGGTGGGTTTCATTGATAAATCGATCTTACAATCCAATGAATAACATGGTGTTTACCAAATGTCTCATTATTTATCCGTGGAAGGATGACGGATAAAGCACAGCGAGCAGCATTAATAGATCCAAACCCTAAGCCTTCGTCCTCTAACCCTCGGAGAAAATTACCAACTTGGGAAATAGTAGGATTCATGGGTTTGACTTCCTTAATTAAACAATAAACACCCCACTTTTTCAAATATGTGGTATACATTTTAACTGTACCTTTACGCCAAGCATCTGCGACAAGTCTTTGTTGTGTAATTTTATCTAAACCGAATTGTTCTAAATATTTATTTAAAAAAGGAATGCCAACAACGGTGTTGTGGACACGTCCCCTCTTTGTTTTAGAGGGCCTTGGTGTGTCAGATTGCCTGGTGATCTTCGGAATCGGAGGCAATCTTTGGCGGCTGCCTGTATGCCGGTAGCCAAGGTTGCGTGTCCCAGTTGGGAACGATTAATATTGCGTGTGCTTTGTCCATCTTTATCTTTCGGCTTACCCGGCTGATCAGGCTGAATGGGGGGAAGATATAATAAAATTTATTCTCCCATGTGATAAAAAAAGCATCTATATGCCAGGCATCAGGTTCTGGATGCCATGACACATATTTGTCAATTTTACAATTGTTTCGTGAAGCAAACAAGTCAACTTCAGGTTGGCCCCACTTTTGGCACACTGTGGTGAAAATGTCTGGATTAAGGGACCATTCCAAATGGTCATAAAAATGTCGACTTTTATGATCTGCTAAGGTATTTTGTGTTCCGGGAATATATGCTACTGTTAGCCAAACTATATTCATTTGGGCCCATTCCCAAATTTTTCTAGCCATCGCATTACATGGCCTGGACTTTGTCCCACCCATGTTTCGTACATATGCCATTGCCGTTGTATTATCCGTTAAAATACGGACGTGTTTACGTGGTACCTTAACTAAACTAGCAAGGCCTAAATAAATAGCTTGTAGCTCTAAAACATTAATGTGATCTGAATTTTCTTCTTTCAACCAACGTCCCCCTGTTGCTATGGAATCGCAATGTGCCCCCCAACCTTCTAATGAAGCATCAGTAGTCACTACTGTGTTGGGTTCATTCATCCGTATAGGATTGGGGGAATTTTGAATATTATTAAACCAATAGTTAATGTCTTTCATTCCATCTTCTGAAATAAACATTTTCCTTTCAAAATTGCCTTTAGTACGAGCCAACCCTAAGTTCTTATCTATTTCTAAAGATTTTATGTGGGCTTTACCATATAGAATAGCCGGGGCGTAAGCAATAAGTATGCCAACTAGCACCGCGACCTGTCTTATCTTTGGCCTACTTAAGGCGACCAAGTGAGACGCCGTATCGTGAAACTTAGTCAGCTTGTTATCGGGGAGTGAAACAGTCATACAGCGTGTGTTAATAATAAAGCCTACACATTTAAGTTCAGTTGTGGGGACAAAAACTGACTTGTTATGATTCAAATAAAAACCTAACGTTGTCAGAAGGGAACATAAATCGTCAACAGCGTGTTGACACTCATCAAATGATTGTGAAACAATGAAAGAATCATCAATGTAAGGGAACATAGTATGACCCTTATTTGCCATGACCGAAAAAAAACGGTTTCAATAATTTAGTAAACAAGCGTGGAGCGCATGCTAAGCCATTTGGCATACATGTAAATTGAAATAGTCTATCTTCCCAAATAAATCTTAAGAATTTGCGGTGTCCTTCAAAAATCGGGACAGTATAATATGCATCTTGTAAATCAACACTAGCCATCCAAGCATTCTCTGTAACCAAGTCTCTGGCAGTGTCCAGGGAAAACATTTTGAAATGTTGATATTCTACGAGTACGTTCAACTTAGTTAAATCTAAAATCATGCAAATATCGCCATTTGGCTTTGGCCTTGAAAATATATTAGAGATAAATTCTCCTGGGGTGTGAGGCACCTCTTCAATGATACCTTTAGATTCAAAAAGTGCAACTTGTTCTGATAATGCTTGTTTCTCCAACTCATTAAATCTATATGGGAAAGGTACCCGTTGTTGTAACGGGATTTCAGTAAAAGGAATCTTAACACCGGTAACAATATCTAAAATGTTAACGTCAGTAGTGATTTCGTACCAAGAAGAAATACAATTAAAAATGTTCCCCGCACAAAATTCGCTTACATCTGTTTGTGTAGATTCCGCCACCAACTTAGGAAGTTGGGTTTGTGTAGCAAAGTCTATTTGTTGCCTGGGCGTGGGAAGGATTGTTTCGGGGCAAACTCCTTCCTGAACGGGCAGTTGCCGTCGTTCCAACCTTGCCTGTCTCCCCGACCTCTGCCTCTGGGCTAATAGCCGTAGGACGGGCCGGACCTGCCAGCTCTGGCTCCTCGGCGAGGACGAAAATCCCCTCGGGGGCGACGAAATCTTGACGAGTCGGCTTTCTTGGCCGGCTCAAGGTTACGACCACTCTTGGCTTCTGTCTCGACCTCCTTGAAGAGGTATGGAAGTTGGCCACCAAACATTTTACCTTTATCCAAAGGTTTGCCCTTAATGGGTTTGGGCGGCAAAAAGAGAGTATACTCCTTGCCATCGTTGTCCATGACCTTCTTAGATCTGGCTACTTCCTTCCCAGCTTGTGTGGTGACCGCTTTGAACACGTTTTCGTATCTACGGTAGCTCAAGAAGTTACTGGCAGCTGTGAGGAGGGCCACGCCCTTATCCATGCCTCTGGCCTGTGAGGAGAACTTGTTCTCAGTTTGCATCCGGTTAGCTACCGGAACGACTGAGGCGAGGACCCCTAAGACCGCTTTGTGAACGGTAAACAGAGCAGTCTCGAAGCGCTTCTTCTCCTCATTCAGATGGATCCCAGCGTCCATCTCTTTCACTACACTATCGGGGATACCTTTTATCCCGGAAATTTGCTCAGTGATTTTGTTGATCACCTCAGCTGGCTTAAAGGTGTTAAAATGTCCCTTTATAGTCTCGCGCATCATAGTCGTTGTTCTGACTTTCTTTCCCTTTTGGATCGGGCAGCGCGTCCGAATCTTGCCTCCCAGGTTGGCATAAAGGCCAGCCCTTTCCGTGTCTGAGTCCGACTCAGTAGTTGACGAGTCGGACGATGAATCGGAAGAAGAATCTTTCTTCTTCTTCTTCTTACTTTTCTTCCTTGGCTTCTTCACTTTCTTGCCCTTGGTGGCTTTGGTGTAATCATCACCAGAGGAGCTAGCCGGTCGTTTCCGCTTTTTGGCCTTAGGGCGCGAGGGCTCAGGTGCCGAATCCGTCTCTTCGAAATCAGAGACATCCTGCCAGTCTGAGTCAGCTGGCGGGAATTGTTGGTCCTTGCTGTGGAGCTCCTTCATCTTTTGCTCCACTAGCCTATTGACCTGTAAGGTCAAATCGCCTGGGAACACCTCGTCGTCCTCACTCTCTCTATCTGAGAGCACATGTGCCCCCTGTAGTGGGGACGGCGGAGCTGTCCGATCCGGTGACGTATCGTAGCCGGTAGGCACGCGTCCCTCCGCCGCGGCGGGCGGCGGTTTGTTCTGCTTCGTAGCCATCGGTAGTCTGTAACCAAAAAAGGAAACTTAGTAACCGGAATCAACTCAACTGAACACCAAAGTGACGCCAGGGAACCTGGGTTGAGGATCTTATTGGTAAAGAGTAACGTATTTACACCGTTCTCAATACAGGCGTGGTAAGCTAAGTTTTCTGTAGGTTTTTGGGTATCGAAACCAACCATACGTGGGGTAGGCTTCTAGAACCTCCCATCTCTCTGTCGCGTACACTTCTCCCACCCGCGGCTACTGCGCCAGCAAGTGAGAGAAAATGCTACGAAACTCGGAGAAACGCCTCATCAAAAGGGGAGTCTATAAAAGAAACCCAGGATCATCCCCAACAACAACCTCTATTAGGGTCCGAAGGAATCTCCACAGGAGATGTGACGGTGCCAACATCTCTACCCGTACAAAGCGGGTTTAATCGAACCACGGAACCAAGACAAAGGAATCCTTTGTTCTATCCGATTCAATTTTTAAAATGCTAATCTTGTCCAAACTGGACGTACGAAAGTTCTGAACTTTCCAATCTAGATGCGATAGTGCATCATAAACAAGCTTAACCAAAATAATCACGATTACTTAGTTATTAGCTTTTTGTAGATAAATCCAACTGGAGCAACTCGCGAGCGTCCTCCGGTCGCGAGTTTTTTATGCTAATTGCTGGACCGGATGTGCTTACCTCTCCCTAGCCTGAGGCTAGCCTGAGGCTGTATACCGAGGTAAATATATA
>CM059186.1:86001800-86041531 GCA_030323885.1 Branchipolynoe longqiensis | reverse complement strand
GAGGGGAGAGGGGTGGGGAGGGAAGGGGGAGGAAATGGGAAGGGAAGGGAAAAGGAAGAGGGAATGGCGTAGGAATGGTAGGGACTGGATGTGGTAGTGGAGAGGGGAGTGGTACTGTGAGTGGGTGGAGATGGGGAGCGGAGTGTGAGTGAGAATGGGAGTGTGAGTGGGACTGGGAGTGGGAGAGTTAGGAGGGGGTACATGCTGTGAGAGTTTAAAGGAAGAAGGTTTCGTGGGTTCCGGGGTGAATGATCATCAAGGGGACATCTTAACGATATATATACGTGTGTGTGTGTGTGTGTGTGTGTGTGTGTGTGTGTGTGTGTGTGTGTGTGTGTGTGTGTGTGTGTGTGCGTGCGTGTCGTGCGTGTGACGTGTGCATGGATGTTGTTTGTTGTTTTACATCCTAGCAACATCTAAGGTCATATCAGGATGGGTACCGACTTGTGACAGTACGCACTATGGCGATATTATAGTGCTACCCCACAAACACCACCACACCAACCCAACCCACCACACAACCACACCGCGCTAACCAGTCCTTGCCCTATCCTAATAATGCCGAGCACTAGGCTAGGAAGCAACAAGTATCAATTTTTAAGTCATAGGAACCAAACTCGCGAACTCTCGATCTTCCGCACACGAGGCCTGTGCTCAACCGATTCTGTGGATGGGTGTATATGTATGAGCAGGGGTGTATGTGTGCATGTGCGCCTGTGTGTGTGAGTGTATGTGTATGTGTATGTCTGTGTGTGTGTGTGTGTGTATGCGGGGAGGTGACAGAGACGGAGGAACGAGGCCAGTGGGTGCGGGGCAGGGAGCACAGAGACGTGCTAAGGGCCCCGGAGAAAGCACGGCGCCAGGACCCATCTATCACTGCTTGGAACCCTCAATAATCCTCACTAACCCACCTAGCGGCCGGCGCGCATACTACGCCTATGATGCTGACTCCTTGGCGAATTGGTTTATGAGGCACCTGCTGAGATCCCCACTCTCCATACACTACTTAGCCGTGGAAGAGACAGGTATTTTGGGGTGGGGGGATTGGAGGGGGGGTGTTGAGGAGGGGAAGTGGGGGATGGGGGGGGGGGGGAGGTGGAAAGAGGGGGGAGCTGGCAGGAGGGGCAGGCGTAGGGCACGCAGGTCCGGCCAGGGAGGAGACCATAGGGGCGAGGGAGAGGGAGAGGGAGGAGGGAGAGGGAGGGGAGAGGGAGGAGAGGGAGAGGGGGAGAGGAAGAGGGAAGAGGGAGGAGGAGAGGAGGAGGGGAGGAGGAGAGGGAGGAGAGGGGAGAGGAGAGAGAGAGGGAGAGAGAGAGGGAGAGAGAGGGAGAGAGAGAGGGGGAGAGAGAGGGGGAGAGAGAGAGGGAGAGAGAGAGAGAGAGAGGGAGAGAGAGAGAGGGAGAGAGAGAGGGGGAGAGCACTGAGGTGGGGGGGGATGGGGAGGTCTCGACTCGTGTTTCGACTCGTGTTTACAAGCAGTGGTTGGGGGGGGGGGGGGGTCACGCGTCCCAACCTAGGTCATTGTAAAACCGGGAGTCCATTAGCACGCATTGCGGCATGCGATATGCGGCACGCGATATCCGACGTGCGTCATGTGATATCCGACTAGCTTTTCTATATATGCTTAGCAACGCGGTCTTTAGTTTTATGACGAGGGGGAAGTGATATAAACCGTCGTGAGATATTACTGGCACATAAAACCAAACACACACATACACACACACACACACACACACACACACACACACACACACACACACACACACACACACACACACACACACACACACACTCACTCCCTCCCTCTCTCCCTCCATCCATCCCTCACTCACTCACTCACTCACTCACTCAGTTGTTCATGACATTGGACTTTCCAGGCCTGGAATTCTAAATGATCAAAAACCATGATTTTTTTTAGTTTTTCAAGGACCGATAAAAACCTTGTATATAGTATAGTTATTGCTCATTACCATGTCGGCCTACCGACATTAATAGTGGATGTTCGAGAGGTAATGTCAGCGTAACTATTGCATGTCAACTTGGTTGGTTGGTTAGTTGTTGAAATTTTACGGCAATATCGAAGGTCATATCAGGATGGGTACCGAATTGTGACAGTGCACACTCATGACGACTTTATAGTACTGCCCCACTGGGAGACCAGGCTGCCAGCACCACCTAATAATAATATCCCACTCAGTCACATTATCCTGACACTGAGTGAAGCAGTCTTTGTCATATCCTAATAGTAATAATGCCGAGCACCTGGCTAGGAAGCGGCAAGTATCAATTTTCAAGTCATTGCTTTGACGTGAAGATGGACTGTATTATTATGTCGCGAAGTACAATAACCACAGGAGGGTGCTCCGGTGAACTAGTAATTCACAGGACTACAAGGAAAGGGACAACCAAAGTGGTCTCTATATAGTAGAGGGTGCCACCTAGCGGAGAGGGAGGTGACTAAATGCCAACCTTTCAGATATTTGAAGTGCAAACATACAAAATTAATTTTGGCAAACATGCCAAAACTCTGACGCCATAGGGTTCTGCAGTAACATATTCTATTAAATTGATTCAGTATTCCATTGGCAACACATGTTGAATAAGTGTACCAGTATCAGTATCAGCATCAGCATCAGCATCAGTATTAAATAAGTAGATTTTGTTTGTTTGTTGTTTTACGTCCTAGCAACATCTAAGGTCATATCAGGACAGGTACCGACTTCTGACAGTGCACACTCATGGTGACTTTATAGTGCTGTCCCACTGGGAAACGAGGCCGCCGGCACCATGACCCGATATCCCACTCAGTCACATTATCCTGACACTGAGCTAACCAGTCCTTGTCCTATCCTAATAATGCCGAGCACCAGGCTAGGAAGCAACAAGTATCAATTTTTAAGTCATTGGTTTGACTCGACCAGGGCTCGAACCCATTACCCCACGATCTACCAGCACGGGAGACGGGCGCTCTAAAAAAGTAGAATCAAATGTAGATAATTGTTTTAGTTTAGAAAATTTGATGTTTCATCACGCTGTGCAACTTTAAAGACTTGGAATAAAACAAAACAAAGGGAAACAGGCAATTTTACCTCGGTAAACAGCCTCAGGCTAGCCTCAGGCTAGGGAGAGGTAAGCACGTCCGGTACCAGCAATTAGCATATACAACTCACGACTGGATAACGTTGTCGTTGGGTTGCTCCGGCAAAATTAGTCTACATACAAGCAAATACGCAGTAAGTATAATAAAAACTGTGGTTAGCTTAATTATGATGCATTAGAGCATCAATATGGAAAGTTTAGACTTTCGTTGGTCCAATTTGGACGAGTTATTTGGTTATAAACAACCAAGGATAGAACACTCGAGTGGGTTTCGTGAAGGAACCAAACCGGTCATTAGCGGTTATGTCAACACCCGGGTCACCGTGTGACTATGGGTAGAGATGTGGGTTTCGCCCTATCTCATGTGGAAATTCTCTCGTACTCTAATAGAGAGTAATGTTGGAGATGCTCCTGGGTTTCTTTTATAGACTCCCCTAGACAAAACTTTTTCAGGCGTTTCTCCGAGTTTCGTAGCATTTTCTCCAACTTGTTGACGTAGTAGTCACAGGTGGGAGAAGTGTGCGGAACAGAGGGATGGGCGGGCCGATACACTGGTCCCGACCCCGCGTAAGGTTTGGGCTTGACCCACAACCCACGCACAAATTTAGCTTATTACGCCTGTGTTATAACGGTATAAACACGTTCTTTAACACCAATAGATGTCCAAATGAGTTTGAAACAACCATCATATTGTGACATATATATATACCGGGACTGATCAAAAATGTTTTGTTTCAGTTCCGATGGCACGAAGCGGAGTAAGCGCGGTGCAGCAGCAGCCGAGGGGCGTGTTCCGAGTGGAGTGGACGAGGAGTACGACTCCTCACCCGTGTTGTCGGCAGGGCCGTCGACACAGCCCCGGGAGCATATCATCTCCGACCCGGACGAGGACGCAGTGCCTGATGTGCCTGCGCCTCCAGATTGGGAGGCTCGCTTGCAAGATTGGAAAGCCACATCTTGACTGCAAAATCGCCTGTGTCTCGGAAGCGGCGTAGGCCGAGTGTCCAAGAGGATTCATATCAGGATTTCTTGGACACAGACTCGGCGGTGGAGCTTAAGGCTCCTCCTCCTCCTTCTCCTAAACGGAGGAAGAAGAAGAAACAGGTGATTTCTTCGGGTGATGAATTCACCAAGGAGCGGGCAGAGACTGGTTTTCGCAAAAAGCGGAAGACTAAGTCCAAAAAGAAGAAGAGGAAGAGGAAATATTCTTCTTCTGAGTCGTCCACTGAGTCTACTTCTACGGAATCAGACTCAGACACCATATATGAAGGGGTCTATGCGGACATTGGCACTAAAGTGGCGAAGAAGGTGGAGAAGCCAAAGGCTAAGCGGGAAAACACCAAACCCCATTAAAACCACTACGCTTATGCGCGAGACCGTGAATGGTCATTTTCGCACGTTCAAACCGGCGGAGGTTATCTCCAAGTTAGGAGATGAGTTAACAGGCATAAAGGGTGTTCCCAACTCCATCATTAAAGAAATGGATCGGGATGTCAATATGACGGATGACCGTAAGAAGTTTGAGGATGTGTTGCACACAGTGCATAAGGCAGTGTTGGCTACCCTAACAGCTATTGTTCCTGTGGCTAATAGGATGCAGAGTGAAAATAAGTTCTCGTCTTTGGCTAAGACAATGGACAAAGGCATTGCAGTACTAGCGGCGGCAGGTAATTACCTGTCGTTTCGAAGATATGAAAATGTCTTCAAGTCAGTTTGCACAGATGCTGGCAAAGAAGTGGCTCGCTCTAAGAAGGTTACCGATAATGAGGGGAAGGAGTTTACGCTCTATCTTGCTCCAGAGCCGATTAAAGGGAAACCTTTAGATAATACCAAGATGTTTGGCGGTCAACTACAATACCTCTATAAAGAGGTAGAGACTGCAGCCAAGAGTGGCAAAAACATGGATGGCAAGAAGAAACAGGAAGCTCCTCGTTTCAAAAAGTCACGAGGGGATTTTCGTCCACGACGGTTCACCAGAGGAACCAGACCGAGTTCAAACTTCGGTCAAGGGTTTCGGGGCCGGGGCGCTCGCCCAGGCTGGACCGACAACACCGCACGGCCAATAGGCCGAGGGTTCAACTCGTCGAGACCTTTCCCCAGGGGCGGGTCCAAGTAGAGGTCCAAACACAAACTTTACAAGTCCCTGCAGCCTCTAAAAACACACAAACTGTAAGCAACTTTGTGGCTGGTAATATTAGTAATCATATTTCTGAGTGGCACAAAATTACTAGTGACCAAGAAATTATAGAAATAGTTAGGGGTGTTCAAATTCCCTTTACACAAATTCCTGTACAAAGTATAATACCTTTTCCATATAACATTCAACCAGTTGAACGAGACGCACTAACTAAACAGGTACATAAATTCTTTGAGAAAGGAATTATACAAAAAGTGACACACTGTTCAGGACAGTTTATTTCAAACATTTTCTCGAGACCGAAGCCTAATGGTGATGTTCGAATGATCCTGGATTTAACAATCCTTAATAAAAGGGTGGAATATCGACATTTTAAAATGTTCTCTCTAGATACGGCACGAGATCTGATTACACCAGATGCGTGGATGGCTAGTGTTGATTTACAGGATGCATATTATACGCTTCCCATAATGGAACAATACCGAAAATTTCTTCGATTTATTTGGGATAACCAACTCTATGAGTTTACCTGTATGCCGAATGGCTTAGCTTGTGCGCCACGTTTATTTACTAAATTGCTTAAACCTGTTTTCTCGGTAATGGCGAGGAAGGGTCACATAATGTTTCCATACATAGATGATTCTTTTATTATAGCATCAACACAAATTGGTTGTGTGAATGCAGTTTTGGATTTATGTGCATTACTCACTAAATTGGGGTTTTATGTACATCAACAAAAGTCAGTGTTTAAACCAACAAAACAACTCAAATGTTTAGGGTTTATTCTGGATACACAGTCCCTTACAGTGTCGATAACAGAACAAAAACTAATTAAGTTTATGACTACAGCGACTCAGCTTATTAAGTTATCAAAGCCAAAAATTAGACAGGTTGCTGTTCTTATTGGCATAATGACCTCATATGCACCTGCTGTGTTATATGGGAAGGCCCATATTAAGTCGCTAGAAATAGATAAAAATTTAGCGTTAACACGAACTAAAGGCAATTTTGAGCGAAAGATGTTTATTTCGCAAGAAGGGTTACAGGATATTGGATGGTGGATGCAACATATAGCAAGTTCACCAAATCCAATCCGCATGGCGGAACCTAATACAGTAATTACTACTGATGCTTCGTTAGAAGGTTGGGGAGCTCATCGAGATGGGGTCACAACAGGAGGTAGATGGCTTGATGATGAAAAATCAGACTATATTAATGCACTAGAATTGCGTGCTATTTATCTGGGCTTACGTAGTTTAGTAAAGATAAATAAATCACAGGTTAGAATACTAACTGATAATACTACTGCCATGGCATATATTCGTAACATGGGTGGAACCAAATCAAAGTCTTGCAATCAGTTATCTAAACTGATTTGGAACTGGGCACAGGCTCAACAAGTCTGGCTGACTGTAGCGCATATTCCAGGGTCACAAAATACACTTGCAGATTATAAAAGTAGAAATTTCCATGACCATTTAGAGTGGTCTCTCTCTACACATTTGTTTAACTTCGTTTGTGAAAAATGGGGTACACCTGAAGTTGACTTATTTGCATCACGAAATAATAACAAGTTACCCTGTTATGTTTCTTGGCATCCTGAACCGGATGCTTGGAAAGTAGATGCGTTTGCTATTACCTGGGAAAATAATTATTTTTATATTTTCCCACCATTTAGCATTATCAGCCGAGTAGTGAGAAAAAATCGGCTTGGAAGGGACACATGCGATACTGGTGGTGCCCGATTGGGACACGCAACCTTGGCTGCCAGCAGTTTCACAACTGGCAAAAGATCATATACGATTCCCAAGAAAACTCGGGAATCTGACGCACCACGGACCGCTAGTGGTTCACGGCGACGTGTCAACGACGCCCCTATTGGCATTCCTTTTCTAAGGAAGCAGCTACAGCAATTTGGATTGGACAGAATTACTGAGGATAGGATAGTATCGGATGCCTGGAGGCCAGGAACTGTCAAAATGTATACAACCTATTTAAAGAAATGGGGTGTACATTGTTTGTTAATGAAAGTTAAGCCAACAAATCCAAAGATTTCACAAGTAGCTCGGTTTCTTCGTTCTCTAGAGGATGAAGGACTTTCCTTTGGATCGATTAATGCGGCGAGGTGTGCGTTATCAATTATATTACCTAGAATTGATGGCGAAACAGTTGGAAAACATCATGTTATTTGTTATTTACTTCGTTCAATTTATCAAAGGAATCCTCCAAAACCAAAGTATAGTCGGTTTTGGGATGTTTCTATAGTATTTAAGTTGTTTCAGGCTTGGCCTCACAACTCGTGGTTAGATATAAAACAGTTAGGTTTTAAGGTCGCGGTCCTGTTATTGTTAGTAACCGGACACAGAGGACAGACGATTGTTGCTTTATCCTTAACTGGATTAGAAATAGACAAGCAACAAGCTACGTTTGATTTAGAGAAATTGCTCAAATCGAACACGTTAGGTGACCCTTTATCAACGGTTCACTTAGACTGTTTTCCGAATGATCGGAAATTATGTGTTGTGTCGGCCATACGGGCTTATATATACAAGACAAAGGATTTACGTGCATCACAACAACTATTAGTGAGCTTTATAAAGCCACATAAGGCGATTTCACGAGACACACTTGCCAGATGGACAATTACGGTGTTGAAATTGGCTGGAGTGGATACGAGTAAATACTCTTCCCACTCAACTAGAGGAGCCATGGTCTCCAAGGCACGGGTGCTTGGTATTTCTGTGAAAAGAATACTAGCGCATGCAGGCTGGAAGACGGCTAAGTCGTTTGCAAAACATTATAATAAACGACTAGAAAAGCCTACCGGCGTTGCAAAGCGTCTTCTCGCCAACTAACAAGAATAGGTGAGAACAAAAATTTAGAATGTTATAATAATAAGAAAGAATGATATTAAGGATAAAAATGAATTATGTAAAGGTCTCCCTAGCCTGAGGCTAGCCTGAGGCTGTTTACCGAGGTAAAATAGTATAGTTATACGAGTCTTACCTTGGTACAGATGATGGATAACTGTTGTTTTACCGAGGTATAAGCCTCGGATAGATGTGGGCTAGGGCCCTCCCGCCACACCCTGCCACATCTATTCCGTTGGTGTACCTTTTCGGTAAAGTAATAGTATCCATTGTTTGAAAGTCATTTTTATCCTCAATAAGTAGGTTAAGATTGCTGGTACCGGACGTGCTTACCTCTCCCTAGCCCACATCTATCCGAGGCTTATACCTCGGTAAAACAACAGTTATCCATCATCTGTACCAAGGTAAGACTCGTATAACTATACTATATATGGTGATAAATACAGTTGTACTAATGCGGTACTAAAGGTTTTTGCTCTGTGGACCAGTGCATCCCTACCAGTTGGGAATAGGCGTACACACAAACAGTGCCCAACGGCCACATGTTATTATTATCGCTGGCAGTGACTTAGGAAAGTCAAATAGCTCCCTCTACCATCAATTTTCGCCGGACATGACATATTTCAAATTGGCTCTTGAGAATAAGTAACAATACAGGGAGCCGGCTGTGCTTTGGGGACGCAGCCTGTGGTGGAATGGATAACCTGGAAAAGCAGTGTACAGTAAAACCTCTCTGACCGACCACCTCCACAGATCTACCACTCCCCTATATCGATCCTTTTATTTGTGTCCCAAACAATCGCCTGTTACAGGGAGCCGGCTGTGCTGTGGGGCACATCCTGTGGTGGAATGGGTAACCTGGAAAAGCAGTGTACACATAAAACCTCTCTAACCGACCACCTCCACAGATCTACCACTTCCCTATATCGATCGCTTTATTTGGGACCAAAACAATCGCCCATAGAATACCATTGTAACGATTTTTTTTTTTTAATCTCGCTAAACTGACCACCTCCCTAAATGGACCAGTTAAAAGTCGGCCCCAGGTCGGTCGATTTAGAGAGATTTTACTGTTCTTGTTTAGAGTACATATATAGGCTGGGTGGATGGCTGAATTGGTAAAAGCGCTGGTTGGCTTCCCGTCTGGGACACCGTGCGTTCAAACCCCGACTGGGTCAAACCAATGACTTACGATATTTATAATTGACGCTACCTACCCGGTCGGTTTGCTTTACTAAGATAAGGCGAAGACTGGTTTGAACTGTATCAGGTAATGTGACTCAGCAGGATATCGGATCATGATGCCTGCAGCCTGATCTCCCTGTGGGGCAGCACTATAAAGTCATGAGTCCATGCTGTTACAAGACAATACCCATTCTGATATGATATTAGATGCTGCTAGGACACAAAACCCCCAGTTTTCAATGAATCAGGATCTCGCTTCAACTATGTGTGAAACAATGTATTTGACAGCGAAAATAAATAGAAATTGCCCTGAAATATACAAAATTGACTGAATACATAGCGCACAAGTGACACAAATAATGCCCCCAAAAATCAAACAACATAGTTTTTCCACAGAGCATGCTTGGTGATCTACTGGTTCTTGCCCCTGCCATTATATGGCAGGTTGGTAGTGGAAATCCTTTATTATAAGACATTTTCTTCTGAGCATGCTGCACGCTAAGCTCCAACCCACAACACTAGTTCTTGCCACTGCCATTAGATGGCAGGTTGGTAGTGGAAATCCTTTATAAGACCTTTTCTACTGAGCATGCTGCACGCTAAGCTCCAACCCAAAACACTAGTTCTTGCCACTGCCACCAAGCAGCAAGGTGGTGGTGAAAATGTTCTATAATACCTTTTCCACAGAGGATGCTGCACAGTGAGCTACTACCCCCCAACATTAGTTTGCGTCACTCCCATCAGGTGGCAGGGTTGTGGTGGAAATTCTCTACAGACCCTTTCCGCAGAGCATGCTGCACAGTGAGCTGCTACCCATATTTGTTCTTGTCACCGCTATCAGGGAGCGAATGGGTGGTGGAAATTCTCTATAAGACCTTTTCACTGAGCATGATGCACAGTGAGCTGCTACTAACAACAGTAATTCTCGACACTGCCATCAGGTGGCAAGTTGCTGTTGGAAATTCTCTACAATACCTGTATACCAAGCATACTGCACAATCTACACCATTAATTCCCATCACTGAAATCAGGTGGAAATTTGGTGGTGGAAACTTTCTATAAGACCATTCTCACACAGGCTTACTGCACAGTGAGCTGAGCTCCAACCAGTGGTCCATGACTGGTTCATCAAAGGCTGTGGTATGTGCTGTCCTGTCTGTGTGAAAGTGCATACAAAAAAAAAAACTTGCTGCTTATCGGAAAGAACAGCCTATGTGGCGGCAGTGGGTTTCCTCCAAAGAAATATGTCAGAATGACCATATGTTTGACGTCCAATAGCCAATGATAAAAATCAATGCGCTCTTGAGGCGTCATTAAACAAAACAAACTTTCCTTTTTGCACAGTGAGCTGCTACCCCCAACATTAGTTCTTGCCACCGCCACCAGAGGGACGGGTTGTTGCTGGCGTCTATTTGTAATAAGAAATCATCTGGGTGCTTGAATGGTAGTGGCCAGGTTCAGAATTGGGTAATGTCAGACATGGGGAAAGAGTAATAGGGAGCAGAAGATGTGTGCCCGCGAATCGATTAAGGCGGAGTGTGGCGTGGAAGTAGAGACTGGCGTGTTGTTAGGTCAGGAGCAGATGAGTGAGCGACACGTCAAAGGCACTCACTTATTTATAACATTACTTGAGCTCACCCGTACACGGCTCTGGCTGACTCAGAAGCTCGGGGGAAACATACGTGAAACCACGCATTTGACGCATAGTTCAGTACCACTTAAAAAATCTTTTTTTTTTCTTTCTTTTCTTTTTTTTGCCTTACAATGCACATTATTTATATTTTATATAGCCTGGAAAACAAATATAAATTACATAGGAACAATAATTAAACAAATTGCTTAATCTTCTACGAATGAATTACAAAAAAATATTTTTGTTTGCATTACAAGGCATATTGTTTTATTATAGTTTTATTAGGAAAATTTGTTTGTGTGATTGTTTTTTGTTTAACGACCCGCGCTCTCACCCTCAGCATAAAAAGTAAACAAGTCTGTTGGGGTTAACACAACAAAAAATGTACCCATAAGTCGCTGATTCCATGAAATTACCATTTGAAAGCATTGCTAGCAAATTTCTCTCCATACTTCAACAGAAAAGAGGGGGGACCTCTATCTGATTAGAAGCTGTTGGGGTTGGTAGAGCTGAGTATATAAATGCAGATGAATTCAGATAAAGCTGAGTAGATTTAGATAAATTTAAGACAAATTAAGCTAATGGACTAATGGAGACTGTGCTAATTCATTTAACTTAATTAGCCTAATTAATAATGAAACGGGGTGTGTGCGCGCATGTCCACACACATTAAATAAACCCACTAAATTATAATTGATAATATCGTCACAGGCAATATGGGGCTTAGAAATATGTGTACTGGAGGTGAGGCTGGGGTTAAAGTTGCATGGTCCGATGAAACATTTTTTTTTCAAAACCAAAACAATTACTTATATTTGATTCTATATATCCAATTTAGGTACTGGTGCATTAGCTAAGGCTTTTGGGTAGCACATACAGAATAATCAATGAATTTATTACCCCCCATCCCTTTGGGCAACTACTTTGAGACAGCCATTAGGCAGGGAGAATACTAACCAATTAGGTCAATCTCATGACCTTATTATTATTAGTCCTACCCTCATTCCCAGTACCATATATGGCATTAGTCAGGTTCCACACTACCTACACATTCATAGGTCATTCCTCATCACATGACCATCGTGAGATGTGAATCTGGGCCACACCAAGAAGACTTTTGCCAAGCTTGCCAAAATGATTTTGAATTCTTTCAACTTAAATTGCTCCAAAACTAGCCATTTTCCATCAAAATGAATCCGGAATAATGAATAGTAGGTTATTATAGTCAACCTCATATATTTGTCTAAAAAATGATGCAAACATTCGAAAACCATCAGACTATGCAACTTTAAGGTGCGTCCTGAATTTAAATCTCGATATAATACCAACGGTGGTTAAGTTTTAGGGTCGTTCTGATCACCACTCTGTTAATCAGAGCTGACAAAAACGCATCATCATGTTCCACTGAGGCTTCACCGTGTATGGGTTGTTAATACTAATAGCATGTTTTTTTGTGTGCCTACCATACACATTTCATATTAATTCTGATGGTTTCTTTTGGTTTTTTTTACTAACTTTGGTCACGTCGACCAAAGTGGCATCTATTTTGAATCATGTAATCGCAATTGTTGTTAACTCCGCCATTAGATAGCATCACCAATATGGTCGACCGCATAATGGTACAGATGGATTCACCCAGATGGCGGCATTATATTGAAACGGGACCATACACGAGTCCAGAATATAATAGAGAACGTACATATAAAACATTAGAGATACTGGAAGTGGAAAAAAAACTAATAAATGTTGGTGTGCACTCCAAAATACTGGAGATTGGCTTTTTTTAGGCCTAAAAGAAATGTTTCCTGTTGCAGGCAAGAAAAAGCAGGATAGGTACATACGTAATATTTAAATGGCCCCTCAAGTAGGATCAATTCTATCTGAACTGGTTTTATTTTGGACAATGTGATCCTTTCACTTGACTATGCAGCTTTAAATGTCGCCATCGTCAGGCGTGAATCGGGCGCTTGCCCCACGGGGCGGCGCCATGAACGGGTGGCGGGCGGCGGGCGGAGGGCGGAGGCGGGCGGGCGGCGGGCGCCACATCCCGCAGCCGCAACCTGAGCTGCTCGTTTCCATGTCTGAACCCCTGACCGAGCTAATCATCCCCTCAGGCAACGCGGCCATTGCGACCAGGCAGCCTCCCCCCCCCCCCCCCACCTCCCTCATGCCTCACCCCACACCACGAAACCATCGCAGTGCCCCACGCGACAGCTTTTCGAATTAATCCATTGCAAACAACACACAAAATTACATATACATATATATCATTATATATATCACATATCTTCTGTAAAATAACCAATTCTTATTCCCTACCCACGCACCCAAGAATTCACCTCGTCTATGCTACCCCCCCCCCAACCCCCACCTACACCTCACCGGTTACTGATCATGTCCACTGACCTCCAACGCCAGCTACCTGCCATTGGCAGCAGAGCACCCGTCCCCCATTGTTCCGGCTGCTTCCCCGAGCCTGCCGTGCCCGGGCCCATCACGCCGCCCCTCCCGTAGTGCCGCTAGGGGACGCACCTGTATGCCGTGTGCGTGCAGCTCTAGACCCCTTTCAATGTTTATAAACATTGTGTGTGCGCGCGCAGCTTGGCTGCAGAACGGAGGCACACTGCCGTTGAGTTTGCCGATATGCGCAGTGGAATGCGTCGATTTTATTCAGAATTAATAGAAATGCAAAACATTAACCTTATTATTTTAACATAAACTTCTCGTTGAATATGTTTTCTGTATTTGTGCCAATTAGTTTGTTTATAGGTGGTGTGGCTTTAGAGATATTTCACTTTTTCTGTATAAAGATTGCTCACGGCCATTGACAATGCATTGAGTTTGCCGATATGCGCAGTGTACCACGTCGATTTTAGTCAAAATTAATAGAAATGCAGAACCCTAATCTTATTAATTTAATATAATCTTTTCGGTGAATATGTTTTATATATGTGCTCCAAGCGGTTTGTTTCTAGGTGGTGTGATTTTAGAGATATTTCACTTTTTCTGTATGAAGATTGCTCACGGCCATTGACAATGCACTGAGTTTGCCGATACGCGCAGTGCAAAACGTTAATTCTATTCAAAATTAATATCAATACAGAACCCGAACCTTAAAAATTTAATACAATCTTTTCGTTGAATATGGTTTCTATATGTGTGCCAAGCCGTTTGTTTCTAGGTGGTGTGGTTTTAGAGATATTTCATTTTTTCTGTATGAAGATTGCTCATGGCCATTGACAATGCACTGAGTTTGCCAATACGCACAGTGCAAAACGTCAATTTTATTCAAAATTAATAGAAATGCAGAACCCTAACCATATAAATTTAATATATTCTGGTTGTTAAACATGTTATCTGTTTGTGTGCTGAGAGGTTTGTGACTAGGTGGTGTGCTTTTGGAGATATTTCACTTTTTCTGTAGGAAGATTGATTATGGCAATTGACAATGCATTGAGTTTGCTGATATGCGTGGTGTAAAATGTCTATTTTATTCAAAATTAATAGAAATGCAGAATCCTAACCTTAGAGATTTAATATAATCTGTTCATGTTTTCTACGTGTGTTCCAAGCAGTTTGTGTCTAGGTTGTGTGGTCTTAGAGATATTTCACTTTTTCTCTATGAAGATTGCTCATACTAAGTCATAGCCATTGAGTTTGCAGTGTGACAGTGTGCCATCCTGCAGCCAAGCAGCGCGCGCGCTAACCTAAATACCTGTGCTGACGTCATATGAAATATGTCTATATGTAACTCAGCTAAATCTAGGTCACGCCACTGAATCTAGGTCACGCCACTGAATCTAGGTCACGCCGCTGCATTCACATCCGGGCACACCAAGGTCAGCTCTGTATTCGTGTGCAGGCATGATGAATATTCACTGTCAGTCACTAAGGCCCGACTCTGAATCCATTAGGTGGTCACCACCCTCCCCCCAACCCGCCCACTTATAGGGATGGGGGATTCTATATTGGGGTGGAAACCATGCACATATAAACCAGCTTACGGCTAAGAGCAAGGCAGATGCAACATAACTAACTTGCACTGCACACACTAAGCTTCCTTCAGCGCATTCTGCCACAAATAACCACCTTTCATTTAGTTTTCCCACACTGCTGAATAGTAGCTATAGTAGCTACACACACTCACACACTCACACACACTTAACGACCCCCACTTTGCCCCTTGTGGTAGTTCCAGCCTTTGAGGTCCACCAGATCACTTACTGTCTCACTGGGACATTAAAAATGAACCCAGCTTACCCCCCCCCCCCCCCCTCCCCATTATGGAAACCTGCACTTTGCTACATTGAAACGCACTCTTTGAGGGACCTTATTCCTCGGTGCAACTTGGTAAACTACTGAAACAAAGGGCACCAAACGCTTATTATAGATGGCACTGACGTGGCCATAACAAATTATTACATCGTCTGAAAGTGTGTCGGGGTTACGATGAGAGTTCATATTATTACTCCTGTTAAAAATAGCGCCATCTTTAAGGAGAGAATACATTTAAAGCTGCATAATCCGATGAAAGCCGTCTCCCCCCCCCCCCCCCCCCCCCCCCCCCCCCCCCATGGCCCCATTTTTATTCTCCCCCCCCCCCCAAAAGAAAAAGCCAAACCACTGAATTAACTAATTCCACAACTTTTCGCCCAGGTTTTCAAGGACCCATACGAACAATCCCTGTACATGCATGCACACTATACACACACAACTGGGTTTGATTTGGAGTGGGGTTTATTTTATCCATCATTTTTTCTTTTCTTTTTAAATAAAAGAAACACGTAGCTTTGTTTACATAGCTCTCGCTGTAATGCTTCCACACGCCACATTAGTTAAGCTTACTTCTCTTTTTTTTACCCTTTCCCCATCTGTTCTCCTTCTCATTGCGCCTGCCGCTGCTATCAGATGGCTGGCTCTACCTCCCACTTTTTCCCCCACGTCTCAGTTTCAGCTGGTGCCTCCACATCATTACCGATAGGTGCAGTCGGTTATTTTATATTTTATTTGATTAAGTTTCTCTAGCTTCTCCATCTTCTGTGTCTGCGCCTCACATTCCCCCTCCCCTCCCCAATCCCCATCCCCCCAACCCTACTCACTTATTCCAACCAGCCTAGCACCCCCCCCCTCCTCCCCCACCCCCTTCCCACACTCACGGCGTATTCCAACCAGCCCCCCCAATCACACACCCCACCTCATCTCACAGTACCGTAAAACATCCTATGGAATAAGAAGCAGCGTTTGTTATTAGGAGCTTTCGTTAGAGCTACGTCGGTCTACGTTGAGCTACGTCGATTTACGGTAGACTGACGGAGATCCGGAAGGAACGTGCAGCCCTCGCGCTGACAATGTGGTGTTAACTTATCTCGACGTAGGTCTAACGTGTCTCTGACGTGTGTCTAACGTTAGTCTTGATGTATTTGACGTAGTTGACGAACGGCTGGCGCGTGTGTAACATATGTAATGTGCTCCAACGTTCTTCAAACGTAAGCGAAAGTGCTGTGAATGTTTTGAGTCGGTGTCCACACGCTGAGCAGGCTGGACTGTCGTTAGACTGACGGTGCTCACTCGGGGGCCTGACGTCAACTGACGTTACGAATTACGCCAGAGTCACACGTAGCTATGTTAGGGCGGGCGTAATTACGTGAGTACTATGCCATCCGTCGCTAGGGTTTCGCTAGGGTTTCGCTAGGCTGATGCCATTCGTGCTGGAGGCTCGTTAGCCTTATGTTAGGCCTTTTTTTTTTTTTATACGTTCTAACTCGTTGAGACACGTTACAACTACATTGGACCAACGTTTCGCCTACGTCCACTACATTGCACTGACGTCCAATTTGGCCCTGAAACGCCGAGAATTTCTATGTATCTTAACGTAAAGAAGTGATTTTTAAGTTGCCCAATCGCTGGCCTGTTACGTTGTAGTGCGACAGGGGTATAACGTCAGTGATATTGACCGTATTAAGGGCTTTGACAACCTGAAACCTGATTAAGTTACTCCTACCTAAAAGCTGATCTCTTTGAAGAGTTTGGAGGCAGCTTCTATTAGGAGTGTCATTTCTATTGAATTATCTCATGGAAATTCCTTAAAGGCTGGTGGTGTTTTTTCGGGTTTTGTTGTTGTTGTTGTTGTTGCAGGACCCCGTTATTAAAATCACGAAAAGTGCTGTGCATGATTTTCAAGACGCGTCAAACCATATACCACAAAATTATTGTGTCATTTGATGTGTTGCCGAATGCTTAGAATCTTTGCTCTTTTCCTGTGCATAGTGTTGGAATTGCGGCCATATTGACGAGGAGAGCCTGGATTAGAGCATGCTCCAGTAACTTAAGCCCGAGTCACACTATGGACTGCGACTACTTGCGACCATTTTGAAACTACTTTGTACCAAAGAACCCACCTCCTTGCGAGCAAACCAATGGTCGCCGACCTGTAGGCGACCATCATGGTTGCAAGGAGATTTTTTTGTGCAGTAGCGGCAACCTCTTTGCGACCAAAATGGCTGCAAACAGATCTGCAACCACTAAGAACCACTTTGTGCACTTAACAACCACTTGCGACCTCTTTGCAACCACCCTTTCTTTGTGGTCTCAAAGTGCTCACAGGCAGTAGTGTGACTTGGGTATAAGTGACTTCAGCGTCTCCCAAGTGTCAGTGTTAGATCGAGGCTCCAAATGGCACTGTAAAACAGTGAAGCTTCGCACACTCGATGATGGCCACCTTCTGTTTGATATCTGCGTAGATTGAATACTAAATAATGAGATTATGAGGACCTACCGAGTGGCACACCTTCTCTGTCTAACCACAATATCTCACAACATAATAGTCCTCCTAGATCGTCTGCCCTGTGACCAGTTACACATTTCTGGGGCGCACTTCACTAAAAGATTGACCAGACGGGATGGTCAAATGAGTGAACGTCATTGCTTACGGTGATGACAGTATTCACCCCCTCTATCACTGATACCCCAGTCACGCGAGGCCTGCGTTCACTAACGATCGATTCGCGACGTCAAAACATCCTCCTTGCGCCCTCCTTACGCCCTGATTGAGTGCTGTCGCCACGAGGACGCCAACCTCCCAGCGTCCATTTCGGGAATTTTGGACGCAAGGAGGTTGCTGCTGCTGCACGTGCAACCTCCTTGCGCCCTGTTCCGGGGCCGCCATTCAAAATGGTTGGCGCCCTGGGGCCGCCCTGGCGCCACCCTGGGTTGGTGCCAACACATGCGATGCTGCAGTCACCATGTGGTCGGCACCGAGATGGCGCCGACATGGCGCCTAAAACGTATTTGAATCCATGTATCGAATGGAACACTGGGTGGTTGGCGTCCTTTTGGGCGTAGGGAGGTTGGCGGCGAACGCTGCCTCTCGTGTGACTGGGGTATAAGGGACTCGACGCACCAATCGATCGCACACCCTTCAGCTAACACTGCCCTCTAAAATCAAAATCATTTACATGGCAATCTCGGTAATCTTACCCTGGATGCTGGGAACAAATTAGTCTGGCTTAACAACTGCTGACTTCATATCATTTTTTTTTTTTAATTATCTTAAATTTTGTTAATAAAATAATGTAAAACATCTTTCGCACCATCGTCATATTTGACTAAAGGCGTATAGTAAACAGCACTTAGAATGCTTTATATGATAGCCAGTCGGCCCTTAATGGCGATGGAGTGTACAGGGTTGAGACCAGGAGCTTGGACAGGAGGGGCACTCGAGGCTAAACTAATACCCTTAGGCCCTGCAGAGAGTCTCACCCCGCGCAACAAGTTGCAGCGGCAGCTGCTGGCTTTTAGCCCGCGTCCATATATCATGCAGTGCCAGAAAAGCAAAGTCGTCTGCAACTGTTAATATCACGCAATATGCCAAATCTACTCTGCAGGCATTAGGTAGATTATGTGTCATATTCGTGTGTTTGTATGCTGAAGCTGCTCTGTATGCATTACATAGAATCTGTTTCACTCGATGCATATTTGTGTCTTTGTACGCTAAACCTGCTCTGTATGCACAGAATCTGTCATTCGATGCATATTTGTTGTCTTTGTATGCTAAACCTGCTCTGTATGCATTACATAGAATCTGTCATTCAAGTCATATCTGTGTCTTTGTATGCTAAACTGCTCTGTATGCATTACAGAGAATCTGTCATTCGAGTCATCTTTGTGTCTTTGTATGCTAAAACTGCTCTGTATGCATTACATAGAATCTGTCATTCGAGTCATCTTTGTGTCTTTGTATGCTCTGTATGCATAATGCCGCAGTCACACTATGACATTTTGGCCCAACGCGGGTCGACGCGTGCCGACGTGTTGGGTTTTTGGGCGAAACGTCGGTACACGTCCGGCACGTTACCAGCGCATTGGTACACGTACACTGATAGCAACGCGTCCGTAACGTCCCCTCCAACACGTCGGCGCCCGCTGGCTCGCGCCGATCGTTTTGTGCTTGCACAAAACTTTTGACGCGCCCCGACGGTTTGGAGGGGACGTTACGGACGCGTTAACAACACGTCGAAACCCGTTGCGTGCTAGCAAATATTTTGTGCGTTGGCGGCACGCCGGAAAACACGTTGTAGTGTGACTGCGCCATTATATAGAATCTGTCATTCGAGTCATCTTTGTGTCTTTATATGCTAAACCTGTGCTGTATGCATTAGTTAGAATCTATGTCACCCGAGTCATATTCATGTGTTTGTATGCTAAACCTGCTCTGTATGCATTAGATAGAATCTGTGTCACTTGAGTCATATTCATATTTGTATGCATTAGGTAGAATCTGTGTCACTTGAGTCATATTCATATTTGTATGCATTAGATAGAATCTGTGTCACACGAGTCATTTGTGTGTTTGGATTTTCATGCAGTGCCAGAACAGCAAAATCGTCTGCAACTGTCAACACCATGAAAATATGAAACACTACCTTTGTAGGTATTAGATAGAAAGTGTCACGAGTCATATCCATGTGCCTGTATTTTCACACAGCCATTAAAAGCAAAGTCACCTGCAACTGTAAACATCACGCCATATGCTACATCTTTGGTCAGCATTACACATCCCGGAGTCACACATACAGCTATTAACTATTATACTACTGGTGGCGACACCGGGAAATCCAAGGCAAATGTTTGTTTGTTGGAGTTTTATATCCGGGCAACATATAAGGTCATATCAGAACGTGCATCAACTGTTGACGGTACGCACTCATGGCGACTTTATAGTGCTGCCCCACTGGGAAATCAGGCTACCAGCACCATAACCCAATATCCCACACAGTCACATTATATCCTGATACTGCGCTAACCAATCCTAACCTTATCCTATTAATGCTATGCGACAGGCTAGGTAGCGACAAGTATTAATTTACCAATTCATTTTGACATAAATTTTGTAAGTCAGTTTGACTCAACCGGGATTCATACTCCCAACATTCCGCACGGGAAGCCTGCGCTCGACCTATTCGGCCACCGCGTCTGGTCCAAGGCAAAGTTCCTGATGAAGTTGGGGTTGATTAGCATCCTGATGCCAGCCCTGTCATTACACCAAACAGCTAAAGGAGCCCAAGCTAACACAGGGAGTGGCGTTTGCAGAGTTCTTGACTAGTCAGGCATCCACAGCTGATGCTACTAAATGACAAATACCAGGCTCGGTGGCCTAATCGGTAGAGCGCGGGCCTCGCGTGCGGAAGGTCAGGAGTTTTTTTCCTTGTTTTTTTTTCCTCAAAGATTTATACTGCCTATCATGGATAAGTCTGAATAGACTTCTTTTCACCATTAGACAGTTTGTCAATAGAAAGCCAGAGCCTACACTTTTACCGACCCAAGGGATTTTTAACCTCCCACACCACATAGACATGGTATGAGAGCAACTGGCCTTTGATGACGCTGTAAGTTATACACAGCGGTGGAAATCCAAATTGGCAGAGATGGGGGCATGGGGAATCGAACCACTGACCGTCAGATTAGGTTTGTTTGTTTGTTTGTTTGTTGTTTTACATCCTAGCAACATCTAAGGTCATATCAGGACGGGCATCAGATTAGGAGTCCGACCTAGAAAAAAGTCAGACACTCTAACCACTCCACCACAGAGAACACCACAAAGTGCAAGGTGCAAAGGCGGTTCCCGGTCGAGTCAAACCAATGACTTTAAAATTAATCAAAAATATTTAAAATGTTTCTTGAATTGTGTGTGACTGTATATTAGGTAATAGCTGGAGTAAAAGCATGAAATTAGATTGTTTCTTTATTGGGGTTTTAGTTAAATGCTTCACGTGTTTCTGGAATGGCGTTCCAATATTACGTAATAGATGGGAGTAAAAACACACAATTAGATTGTTTCCCCAATTGGGGGTTTACGACCTAGATATTTTAGAAATGCCACGAATCGCAGATTTACACACTCAAAAATCACGGAAATCTGCAAAACAGATCTTTTATCCCTGTAGTAAAATAGAAAGTGCCTATTCTACTCAGATAGTGTATCAGTGTGGCAGTTCTGTTATTGATGGGCAGCTATTATGGTTCTTTGATTCTTTGATTCTTTGATTCTTTGTTTTTACTCTTGGATTCATGTGGCATGTGAGTGATGTTAAACAATTTTGTTTATGTGAGAACCCGACAACACCATATTACACCACCGGCCAGCCTTCACAGTAATATTAGTTTGTTTTTGTGTGCGCTCGTAACGGTGGGTTTTTTGTTGGGGGGGGGGTCCCTTTTTTTTTTTTAAATGCATCTATTTAATCAAAACTAAACTAAACTAAAAAATTATATTTTTATCATATTTTTTAATTTTCTTAATATTTATTGAATTATTACTTTTTTTTTAAAACGTGTCATGGTGCAATAGCTAACGACTATGTTACATGGCCATTGTGTCTGACTAACGTCTAGAACCCCGGCTTGGAAAATATCACAATTTTTTTTAAAGAGACTAATGTAGGATTAAAATGAGATTTCCTCATAAAACACCAGGAAGTCAGAGCACCAGCACAGACGGAGCGAATGAGTTGGGTTGTTTTTTTGTGTTTTTTTTTAAAGGCCCGACGTGCAATCACACAGTCTGTATCCAACATGTGCTATACCCCTTTGTAACCAATAATCAACCGCACAACTGAGGACATGCTCACACCACATGCCTGTTCACATATTCATCATGTTTTATAACATAATAACATTATTTCGTTATTAAATGTTATCAAATAAATTCAATTCATGGGAAATAATAACAAATAAAAGTATAACAAAATTAACTGTGTGTGATGTGTTTGTTTCCTTAAAGAGCAGTCTGTAGGTTATTTGTATATTAGTTCCACGGCTCATGATTTTTATTTATGGATTATTTTGTTTATAAGGGGCAGTGGGAAGACAACCATTAATGTTTACACTGTCTGTGCAATTTCTATTGTTAACAGAATAGTATATGTTTGTGGAATAATAATGTATAGAAATTGTGAATACAAAATGTCTAATGTTTTAATCATGTCAATCAAATGAATAGTCAATTTGTTTCATTATAGGATGCCTGAGTAAATTGACTTATTCTTTAATCTGTATAAGACAGTTACAAAACTATGACCTTTTGCAATTTACATTGCAAAGCGTTTTCACTATTACAAAAATATAAGGATTTACAATTTAAATACTACTTGGTGCCCGAGTCAAATCGCCAAACCGTCAAACAATCTACTACTTACAACTATGGGGGTTGCTCAATGTATTAGTATTCCCAAGGGAGTGAGTGAGTGAGGGAAGGAGGGAGCGAGGGAGGGAGGGAGCGAGGGAGGGAGGGAGGGAGGGACGGAGGGAGGGAGGGAAGTGGCACTGGTCGTTGACCCATTAACAATAGCCCTTTAAAAGGATGTGCCCGGGTGTCGAGTTATGGACCTTGGCAACAGCAATTCAATATTTCCCTTAAGAGCATCGTTAAAGCCATTGTCACATCTCACCGGACTGAGCACCGGAGACCACCGGACAAAGATTTGTCTAGTCCGGTGCTTTCCGATGACAAAATGTATCGAAATGGAGCGGAATTGGGTCAATTGGCACCGGACGACCAGACAAGTACCGTACATGTACCGGACGAGTATCGGACACGTAACGGATGGGTACTGGACACGTACCGGACAAAACAGACAAACCGGACACCAACGGATGGGTACCGGACATGTATGGATGGGTACCGAGTGGGTACCGGACATACCGGACGCCAACCGGACACGTCAGTCCGGCGGTGTCCAGTAGAAGTTTTGTGCATGTTCAAAACTTGTAGCGGACACCACCGGACGGGTACCGGACATGTACTGGACATCGCCCTACAGTAGCGGACAGTGTCTGGTTCTCCAGTCCGGTAAGGTGTGACAGGGCCTTAAGGGAACATTGCAGGAGCCCTACAAAGGGTGTGGCATGAGCCGTCCACTCACAGGGGTCTCTCAGACTCGACACCAGGTGGCGCCTTCTACTGACACACCACCATTTCTAAATATAATGTGCCATGGCTGTGTGTGGGGGGGGGGGGGGGGGGGCGGGGCGGGGATTCCAATGGTTTTTAGCCACAGAGCTTGGTAAAGAAAATCGAGTGGGTGGGGGAGTACAATTGTTCTTAGCCACAGAGCTTAGTAAAGAAAATCCTAATTTTTTTTATTTCTTGTTTTATTTTGGAGGGGGGTCGTTATTTTTGTTGGGGAGATTATTATTTGAAATATGGAGCGCCATCACAATATATATTGACATGGTTGTGTCTTTGTGACACAAATGGTAGACAGATTGTTGGCAGAGTTGATTTTGTGTTACAGTGCCTTTGTGATACAGATCGTCAATAGGTAGTTTCACCGGGCTCATCATGGTTGATTTTTAATTCATGCTCACCTGGTGTTCGAGAGATTGTTGCATCAGGCATCACACTTTGTGTGATGCTCACTTATGACATAACTCTTCGACAGATAGTCGCACCAAGGATCACATGGTACATTTTGTGTGATGCCGTTATTGACCTCACTGTTCAACAGATTGTCACACTAGGCATCACATAGTTGATTTTGTGTGATGCTCACTTTGTTACATAACTGTTCAAAAGATTGTTGCATCAGGTATCACATGGTTGACTTTGTGTGATGCTCACTTTCTGACATAACTCTTTTGACAGATAGACGCATCAAGTATCACATGGTTTATTTTGTGTGATCCTCTTTATTGACCTCACTGTTCAACAGATTGTCACACTAGGCATCACATAGTTGATTTTGTGTGATGTTCACTTTGACATAACTGTTCGAAAGATTGTTGTATCAGGCATCACATGGTTGACTTTGTGTGATGCTCACTTTCTGACATAACTCTTTTGACAGATAGTCGCATCAGGTATCACATGGTTTATTTTGTGTGATCCTCTTTATTGACCTCACTGTTCAACAGATTGTCACACTAGGCATCACATAGTTGATTTTGTGTGATGCTCACTTTGTTACATAACTCTTTGACAGATTGTCACATCAGGCAATACATAGTTAATTTTGTGTCACGCTCACTTTGTAATACAATTATTCAATATATTGTGACATCAAGCATCGATCACATGGCTGATTTTGTGTGATGCTCACTTTGGGGTCTAACTGTTCAACTGATTGTCACACTGGGCATCATAAGACTGATTCTGTGTGACACTCACTTAATTAAATAACTGTTCAACAGATTTGGACCATGCTGTGTGCCTTCCGCATTGCAGGTGGGTTTATTGACTTGTCATATGCAATCTATACAGGTCCAGGACACCAGGGTATTAACGGTTTGCTGCTAATCACTGCTAAATTAATATATCAGAGGCACTCCTCCCACAACGTATTACACCAGGCACCACGGTTATTGCATCAGGCATCACATGGCTGACTTTATGTGATGCTCACTTATTGACCTCACTGTTCGATAGATTATCATGCCATGCACTATGTGGTTAGTTTTGTGTGCCGCTAAATTAGTGACAAAACTGTCACATCAGGCATCACATATTTGATTATATTTGATTTTATTTGATGTTCACTTATTGACCTAACTGTTCAATAGACTATGTCACACCGGGCATCACATGGTCAATTTTGTGTGATGCTCACTTTGTAATATAACTGTTGCACCGGGCATCACATTTTTTATTTTTTATTTTTGACTAATGCTCACTTAGTGACATAACTGTTTGACAAATTGTCGCATCAGGCATCAAACGTTTGATTTTGTGTGATTCTCATTTGGTGACCCAAATGCTCAACAGATTGTCATATCAGGCATCACATATTTGATTTTGTATGACCCTTACTTTGTGACATATATTTTCGACAAGCAGTTAGTTACACCCAGCACCACGTGGTTGACTCCCATCCAATTTGCAGGTCGGGAAATGTGATTCAGGTTCAAAAGTCGATGCTTGGCCGCAACCCGCCAGCCCCAAGATTGGTCTCTTTTCATGCAAGTCGAACTGCTTGTTGGGCCCCACCAGCTACCACTTCACAAACAGTGTTCTACCAAAATATAGAGATTACGATAGAAGTACCAATATTTTAAATTACTTAACACCTCTCTAGATAATAACTAAACTAAACATATCAATTACTCTAGTACTTTCCTATGAATTAACTTTGTTCTTTTCGGCAATGCTTGATGGGTCATTTAAAACTATATACATATACCGTATTCTCGCGGGTTAACGCTCTGGGCATTTAACTTGGCAAATCACTGAAGTGGGAGGTGGGCAATAGGCATTTACCCATGCATGGGTGTTTAATGGGTGGGTGTTTATGAAATATTTGGCCCAGTAGGAGTAGGCGTTAACCCACACATTGGCGTAAAACCACAAGAATACCATATTGGTCCTTTGCTGTTGTTTTCATTGTTGAGGATTTTTATGAAACGGACCGATTTGGGCTTTTCTTGTAAAACACAGATCATGGGATTTTGTATTAACAGACGAAAAAGGCACCAAACGTCGCCAAAAAGAAATCTGTGTGACAGCTACATGTCCTTACGCCACTTATAATTGGTTTTGTTGTACTGTCAATTCCAGTCACTGATTTGGGGGAAAGGTTGGTTAGTTGGTTGTTGGAGTTTTATGTCCTGGCAACATCTAAGGTGAGATCAGGATGGGTACTAATTGTGGCAGTGCGCATTCATGGTGACTTTATGGTGGTGCCCCACTGGGAGACCAGGCCACCAGCACCATGACCTGATATCCTAATCAGTCACATTATCCTGGAACTGAGCCAACCAGTCCTAGCCCTATCCTAATAATTCCGAGCACCTGGTTAGGAAACAACAAGTATTTTTAGTCATTGGATTGACTCGACCAGGGTTCGAACCGGGTTCGAATTCCGCAATCTACCAACACAGGAGACGGATGCTCAAATCATTCAGCCATCCCATCTGGTCTTTGAGAGAGAAGTGTATGTGCGGGTGTCTGTGTGTGTGCGTCTATATATATATATATATATATATATATATATATATATATATATATATATAATCTATAAATATATATATATAGATGCACACACACACAGAGGTATGTATTCACCCTATTCACGCCGTGGCCATGTTGAAACCAGACCGAGGGCACTTACACGTCGGCGGGGCGCCGCTGTATGTAAAGTGATGTGAATACTTTTTTGTCGACCAAAACCTCTCGAAATCACTCAAATTTGAGGGTATTAATTTTTTAACGTAACATATTCATCTTTGCATACCTGTTTTCTATCTATTGGCCAATTTTCACGAAGATTGGGTGACCCTTGCATGGTGATTTATCCCATTCTTTAACTACAATGTGACTGTCAACTTGAAGTCTGCATAGTTATGGTGGTATCACGTAATGCAGCACTGTCAGCATAGTTATCTGTGCAACACAGTTGAACAACTAGTCTTAGTAATTACAAATTAATAAAAGCTTTAAAAGGGTTAAAATATTTTTTTTAAATATATCTATATTAAGAAAGTTATGCAATTTTTAATTTAAGAAAAGACTGGCAGCCAAGGTGAGCCACTTTGTTGACATTGCCTACTGAAATGCGTCTGATCATCACTCAATCTTCATGAAAATTGACCAATAAATAGAAAAAAGGTATGCAAAAATCAATATGATAGTTTCAAAAGTGAATATCTTCAAATTTTACTCCTTTAATTTCTGTAGTAGTTCATACACATCAGCACACAGTAGTGTCATATGGCTATTTCTAATAGCAGACGCTTACTCAGCCACGTTTTGAGGACGAATTAGGTCGCGCGTGACTATGTGTTGATATATATATATATGTGTGTGTGTGTGTGTGTGTGTGTGTGTGTATGTGTGTGTGTATGTGTGTGTGTGTGTATGTGTATGTGTATTGGAAACTTGGTAATATGTACTGTATGTGTATGTGTGTGTATGTGTATGTGTATGTGTATGTGTATGTGTATGTGCATGTGTATGTGTGTGTGTGTATATATATGGGTTCTTCTTTGCTGCTGGTCCTAAAAAGGGGGAATCGGGGGTAAAAACTTAAACACGTCACAGCTTATCCTAGTTAGGCTTGTTGTGTTCCACATATATCCTATTTTAAGGCACAATTAAAAGAAAAGCAGTTTGGACCCCGATTGCACGTCAGGGTGGCTTTGAACTTGACTAAGTGGAGAACGTTACGCGTGTTTCGGTGTGACACAAAAAGCCGCCTAGTGTCAGATTTAGAACTAAACCCTTATTTTTTCCTAGTACGGTTTTGAACTGCACTCACTAGGAGTAAGTAAGTGCAATTTTATGAGGGTCCGTCCACTTGAGAGTAGAACAGAGGACTTATAAAATTGTGACACTGAAACATGTGTGACATGGAAAGGAAAAGTTTTTTCTTCAAGATCAAACAAACACCACAGAGCATGAAAAGGTATTATGCTTATTAGTTTTTGACGCTGTGGACATATTTCAAAGTAATTTTGTAATACTTCCATAACTTCTGATGTTATTGGAGTTGTAACGCATGTTTCATGTGACATGTAACGCATGTTTCATGTGACACTCAATAATAACTTGGCTCAGAAATTGCTAACAGTATGCACACAAAAAAAGTTTTTGTTAAGGGTATTATTTCTACACATTACATGTATGCAAGTATGTCTTTTGAGTGTTACAAGTTTTGCTTATAATGGGTTCTTCTTCAGTTTTGGTCCTAAAAAGGGGGAATCGGAGGTCAAAACTGAAATATGTTACAGCCTATCCCAATTAGGCTTGTTGTGTTCCATATACATCCAATTTTAAGACACAATTTAAAACAAAAACAATTTGGACCCAGACTACAAGTCAGGGTGGCTTCGAACATGACCAAGTGGAGAATGTTACGCGTGTTTCGGCCGTCACAAAAACCTTCATTATGTAATATTTAGAACAAGACCCTTATTATTTCCTAGTTAGGTTTTGAACAGCAGTCACTAGGAGTAACTAAGTGCAATTTTATGAGTGTTCGTCCACTTCAGAGTAGAACAGAGAAGATATAAAATTGTGACACTGAAACATGCGTTACATGGAAAGGAAAAGTTGTTCCTTCATGATGAAACAAGCACCACAGATGGTGAAAATATTTATGCTTATTAGTTGTTGATGCTGTGGACATATTTCAAAGTAATCTTGGAACACTTCCCTAACTTCTGATGTTCTTGGAATTGTAACACATGTAACATGTAACGCATGTTTCATGTGACACTCAATAATGACTTAGGTTAGACACTGCTAATAGCATGCAAAAAATGTATTTGTTCAGCGCATTATTTGTACACATTACATGTATGCAAATATTTCTTTTGAGTGTTATAAGTTTTCTTATGTAGAAAAAGATATTGCGATGACTTAGAGGATGAAGATGACAACAGGTGAATGTGTGATAGCGTCATAGCGCAACATCCTGTTTATAACTTGACACCACATCATCAGTAGGTGTGTAGATGCCCACGGTATATTTGAAAATCATGGTGAGAAGAGATTTGATCCATTATTGGATTTTGTATCGCGAAATAATTTTCGCCGTTACGCGTGTTTCATCTTCATCGAAGTGTGACACGCCACACTAATAGCATCATAGCGCAACATCCTGTTTATGACTTGACACCACATCATCAGTAGGTGTGTAGATGCCCACGATATATTTGAAAATCATGGTGAGAAGAGATTTGATCCATTGTTGGATTTTGTATCGCAAAATAAATTTTCGCCGTTACGCGTGTTTTTATTTCACTTTTAATGCATTTTAGGAAATAATATTATAACTTTTGTGTTCAGAACTAGGCATCTATGATGCTATCCTATTTAAAGCAGCAGGGTTTTTCCTGGCTTGCATGGTTGGATATTGTGAAAATTGAAGGTGAACGCGTGTTTCATGACGTGACACCTCATGTAACACGCGTTATGCTCACTTTCAAGCATCGTTGTTTTACACACAGACACTCAATAGTCCTAAAATTAGTTTTCTGACATTTTTGCATGTTACAACTTTGCAAATAAACTAGCTATGTTTGAATATTTTGGTCTACAATGAAGTAGTTTCCAACACAAGTAGTACTGTTTCACCATTCCCATTTTTAGCTGTCATATTTGCGTGACAAATGAATCTATTTTTGCAATAAAAAATAAACCAAACATTTTTTTCTCACTGGATTGCTGTCATTGCTTCTTTGGGGTATAATAAAAGGAATTTTCTTCATTTGGTATGAAAAGGAGAATTAATTTAGACAAAAACAGTTACAATGTGAGGACCAACCAATTAGGACCAGCAGCAAAGAAGAACCCATATATAGTATAGTTATACGAGTCTTACCTTGGTACAGATGATGGATAACTGTTGTTTTACCGAGGTATAAGCCTCGGATAGATGTGGGCTAGGGAGAGGTAAGCACGTCCGGTACCAGCAATCTTAACCTACTTATTGAGGATAAAAATGACTTTCAACAATGGATACTATTACTTTACCGAAAAGGTACACCAACGGAATAGATGTGGCAGGGTGTGGCGGGAGGGCCCTAGCCCACATCTATCCGAGGCTTATACCTCGGTAAAACAACAGTTATCCATCATCTGTACCAAGGTAAGACTCGTATAACTATACTATTTTACCTCGGTAAACAGCCTCAGGCTAGCCTCAGGCTAGGGAGACCTTTACATAATTCATTTTTATCCTTAATATCATTCTTTCTTATTATTATAACATTCTAAATTTTTGTTCTCACCTATTCTTGTTAGTTGGCGAGAAGACGCTTTGCAACGCCGGTAGGCTTTTCTAGTCGTTTATTATAATGTTTTGCAAACGACTTAGCCGTCTTCCAGCCTGCATGCGCTAGTATTCTTTTCACAGAAATACCAAGCACCCGTGCCTTGGAGACCATGGCTCCTCTAGTTGAGTGGGAAGAGTATTTACTCGTATCCACTCCAGCCAATTTCAACACCGTAATTGTCCATCTGGCAAGTGTGTCTCGTGAAATCGCCTTATGTGGCTTTATAAAGCTCACTAATAGTTGTTGTGATGCACGTAAATCCTTTGTCTTGTATATATAAGCCCGTATGGCCGACACAACACATAATTTCCGATCATTCGGAAAACAGTCTAAGTGAACCGTTGATAAAGGGTCACCTAACGTGTTCGATTTAAGCAATTTTTCTAAATCAAACGTAGCTTGTTGCTTGTCTATTTCTAATCCAGTTAAGGATAAAGCAACAATCGTCTGTCCTCTGTGTCCGGTTACTAACAATAACAGGACCGCGACCTTAAAACCTAACTGTTTTATATCTAACCACGAGTTGTGAGGCCAAGCCTGAAACAACTTAAATACTATAGAAACATCCCAAAACCGACTATACTTTGGTTTTGGAGGATTCCTTTGATAAATTGAACGAAGTAAATAACAAATAACATAATGTTTTCCAACTGTTTCGCCATCAATTCTAGGTAATATAATTGATAACGCACACCTCGCCGCATTAATCGATCCAAAGGAAAGTCCTTCATCCTCTAGAGAACGAAGAAACCGAGCTACTTGTGAAATCTTTGGATTTGTTGGCTTAACTTTCATTAACAAACAATGTACACCCCATTTCTTTAAATAGGTTGTATACATTTTGACAGTTCCTGGCCTCCAGGCATCCGATACTATCCTATCCTCAGTAATTCTGTCCAATCCAAATTGCTGTAGCTGCTTCCTTAGAAAAGGAATGCCAATAGGGGCGTCGTTGACACGTCGCCGTGAACCACTAGCGGTCCGTGGTGCGTCAGATTCCCGAGTTTTCTTGGGAATCGTATACGATCTTTTGCCAGTTGTGAAACTGCTGGCAGCCAAGGTTGCGTGTCCCAATCGGGCACCACCAGTATCGCATGTGTCCCTTCCAAGCCGATTTTTCTCACTACTCGGCTGATAATGCTAAATGGTGGGAAAATATAAAAATAATTATTTTCCCAGGTAATAGCAAACGCATCTACTTTCCAAGCATCCGGTTCAGGATGCCAAGAAACATAACAGGGTAACTTGTTATTATTTCGTGATGCAAATAAGTCAACTTCAGGTGTACCCCATTTTTCACAAACGAAGTTAAACAAATGTGTAGAGAGAGACCACTCTAAATGGTCATGGAAATTTCTACTTTTATAATCTGCAAGTGTATTTTGTGACCCTGGAATATGCGCTACAGTCAGCCAGACTTGTTGAGCCTGTGCCCAGTTCCAAATCAGTTTAGATAACTGATTGCAAGACTTTGATTTGGTTCCACCCATGTTACGAATATATGCCATGGCAGTAGTATTATCAGTTAGTATTCTAACCTGTGATTTATTTATCTTTACTAAACTACGTAAGCCCAGATAAATAGCACGCAATTCTAGTGCATTAATATAGTCTGATTTTTCATCATCAAGCCATCTACCTCCTGTTGTGACCCCATCTCGATGAGCTCCCCAACCTTCTAACGAAGCATCAGTAGTAATTACTGTATTAGGTTCCGCCATGCGGATTGGATTTGGTGAACTTGCTATATGTTGCATCCACCATCCAATATCCTGTAACCCTTCTTGCGAAATAAACATCTTTCGCTCAAAATTGCCTTTAGTTCGTGTTAACGCTAAATTTTTATCTATTTCTAGCGACTTAATATGGGCCTTCCCATATAACACAGCAGGTGCATATGAGGTCATTATGCCAATAAGAACAGCAACCTGTCTAATTTTTGGCTTTGATAACTTAATAAGCTGAGTCGCTGTAGTCATAAACTTAATTAGTTTTTGTTCTGTTATCGACACTGTAAGGGACTGTGTATCCAGAATAAACCCTAAACATTTGAGTTGTTTTGTTGGTTTAAACACTGACTTTTGTCGATGTACATAAAACCCCAATTTAGTGAGTAATGCACATAAATCCAAAACTGCATTCACACAACCAATTTGTGTTGATGCTATAATAAAAGAATCATCTATGTATGGAAACATTATGTGACCCTTCCTCGCCATTACCGAGAAAACAGGTTAAAGCAATTTAGTAAATAAACGTGGCGCACAAGCTAAGCCATTCGGCATGCAGGTAAACTCATAGAGTTGGTTATCCCAAATAAATCGAAGAAATTTTCGGTATTGTTCCATTATGGGAAGCGTATAATATGCATCCTGTAAATCAACACTAGCCATCCACGCATCTGGTGTAATCAGATCTCGTGCCGTATCTAGAGAGAACATTTTAAAATGTCGATATTCCACCCTTTTATTAAGGATTGTTAAATCCAGGATCATTCGAACATCACCATTAGGCTTCGGTCTCGAGAAAATGTTTGAAATAAACTGTCCTGAACAGTGTGTCACTTTTTGTATAATTCCTTTCTCAAAGAATTTATGTACCTGTTTAGTTAGTGCCTCTCGTTCAACTGGTTGAATGTTATATGGAAAAGGTATTGTCGTGGGGGTGATGAAAATGGGAAATACCGTGCCTAGAGCGGGACTCGAACCCCCATCTCTTTGCATTCCGGGCCAGTGTGCTAACCATTACACCACCTAGGCTCCCTGATATCAACACACTCCCCACGCCTACCTGTCTATGTGGTTACTTGCCTGAGAGGTCAGTGCAGACCACTACACTCGTCCCCCTGGAATTGTAAGTCTTGTAATGCTTACAATTACATACATACAGGCAATGCACTAACACATACATACACAGGGTAGGTTCAACAACCATACAGCGCAAAGCTTGTACAGGATCCTGATCACGGCAACCAGTGTCATGGGGGTGATGAAAATGGGAAATATTGTGCCTAGAGCGGGACTCGAACCCACATCTCTTTGCATTCCGGGCCAGTGTGCTAACCATTACACCACCTAGGCTCCCTGATATCAACACACTCCCCACGCCTACCTGTCTATGTGGTTACTTGCCTGAGAGGTCAGTGCAGACCACTACACTCGTCCCCCTGGAATTGTAAGTCTTGTAATGCTTACAATTACATACATACAGGCAATGCACTAACACATACATACACAGGGTAGGTTCAACAACCATACAGCGCAAAGCTTGTACAGGATCCTGATCACGGCAACCAGTGTCATGGGGGTGATGAAAATGGGAAATACCGTGCCTAGAGCGGGACTCGAACCCACATCTCTTTGCATTCCGGGCCAGTGTGCCAACCATTACACCACCTAGGCTCCCTGATATCAATACACTCCCCACGCCTACCTGTCTATGTGGTTACTTGCCTGAGAGGTCAGTGCAGACCACTACAATACTTTGTACAGGAATTTGTGTGAAGGGAATGTGAACACCCCTAACTATTTTTAAAATTTCTTGGTCACTAGTAATTTTGTGCCACTCAGAAATATGATTACTAATATTACCAGCCACAAAGTTGCTTACAGTTTGTGTGTTTTTAGAGGCTTCAGGGACTTGTAAAGTTTGTGTTTGGACCTCTACTTGGACCCGCCCCTGGGGAAAGGTCTCGACGAGTTGAACCCTCGGCCTATTGGCCGTGCGGTGTTGTCGGTCCAGCCTGGGCGAGCGCCCCGGCCCCGAAACCCTTGACCGAAGCTTGAACTCGGTCTGGTTCCTCTGGTGAACCGTCGTGGACGAAAATCCCCTCGTGACTTTTTGAAACGAGGAGCTTCCTGTTTCTTCTTGCCATCCATGTTTTTGCCACTCTTGGCTGCAGTCTCTACCTCTTTATAGAGGTATTGTAGTTGACCGCCAAACATCTTGGTGTTATCTAAGGGTTTCCCTTTAATCGGCTCTGGAGCAAGATAAAGCGTAAACTCCTTCCCCTCATTATCGGTAACCTTCTTAGAGCGAGCCACTTCCTTGCCAGCATCTGTGCAAACTGACTTGAAGACATTTTCATATCTTCGATACGACAGGTAATTACCTGCCGCCGCTAACACTGCAATGCCTTTGTCCATTGTCTTAGCCAAAGACGAGAACTTATTTTCACTCTGCATCCTATTAGCCACAGGAACAATAGCTGTTAGGGTAGCCAACACTGCCTTATGCACTGTGTGCAACACATCCTCAAACTTCTTACGGTCATCCGTCATATTGACATCCCGATCCATTTCTTTAATGATGGAGTTGGGAACACCCTTTATGCCTGTTAACTCATCTCCTAACTTGGAGATAACCTCCGCCGGTTTGAACGTGCGAAAATGACCATTCACGGTCTCGCGCATAAGCGTAGTGGTTTTAACCCGCTTAGCCTTTGGCTTCTCCACCTTCTTAGCCACTTTAGTGCCAATGTCCGCATAGACCCCTTCATATACGGTGTCTGAGTCTGATTCCGTAGAAGTAGACTCAGTGGACGACTCAGAAGAAGAATATTTCCTCTTCCTCTTCTTCTTTTTGGACTTAGTCTTCCGCTTTTTGCGCAAACCAGACTCTGCCCGCTCCTTGGTGAATTCATCACCCGAAGAAATCACCTGTTTCTTCTTCTTCCTCCGTTTAGGAGAAGGAGGAGGAGGAGCCTTAAGCTCCACCGCCGAGTCTGTGTCCAAGAAATCCTCAAACGAATCCTCTTGGACACTCGGCCTACGCCGCTTCCGAGACACAGGCGATTTGGCAGTCAAGATGTGGCTTTCCAATCGTGCAAAGCGAGCCTCCCAATCTGGAGGCGCAGGCACATCAGGCACTGCGTCCTCGTCCGGGTCGGAGAGGATATGCGCCCGGGGCTGTGTCGACGGCCCTGCCGACAACACAGGTGAGGAGTCGTACTCCTCGTCCACTCCACTCGGAACACGCCCCTCGGCTGCTGCTGCACCGCGCTTACTCCGCTTCGTGGCCATCGGGAGCTGGAACAAAACATTTTGGTCAGTCCCGGTATATATATATGTCACAATATGGTTGTTTCAAACTCATTTGGACATCTATTGGTGTTAGAGAACGTGTTTATACCGTTATAACACAGGCGTAATAAGCTAAATTTGTGCGTGGGTTGTGGGTCAAGCCCAAACCTTACGCGGGGTCGGGACCAGTGTATCGGCCCGCCCATCCCTCTGTTCCGCACACTTCTCCCACCTGTGACTACTACGTCAACAAGTTGGAGAAAATGCTACGAAACTCGGAGAAACGCCTGAAAAAGTTTTGTCTAGGGAGTCTATAAAAGAAACCCAGGAGCATCTCCAACATTACTCTCTATTAGAGTACGAGAGAATTTCCACATGAGATAGGGCGAAACCCACATCTCTACCCATAGTCACACGGTGACCCGGGTGTTGACATAACCGCTAATGACCGGTTTGGTTCCTTCGCGAAACCCACTCGAGTGTTCTATCCTTGGTTGTTTATAACCAAATAACTCGTCCAAATTGGACCAACGAAAGTCTAAACTTTCCATATTGATGCTCTAATGCATCATAATTAAGCTAACCACAGTTTTTATTATACTTACTGCGTATTTGCTTGTATGTAGACTAATTTTGCCGGAGCAACCCAACGACACGTTATCCAGTCGTGAGTTGTATATGCTAATTGCTGGTACCGGACGTGCTTACCTCTCCCTAGCCTGAGGCTAGCCTGAGGCTGTTTACCGAGGTAAAATATGCATATGTGTGCATGAATGTGTGTACGTGTTTATATATGTGCTCTATAAGCAACTATACAAGTATAATTATCTGTATGTATGTATGTATGTATGTATGTATGTATGTATGTATGTATGTATGTATGTATGTATGTATGTATGTATGTTTATTTATGCATGCATGTTTGTCTATCTCTGTATGTATGTATGTATGTATGTATGCATGCATGCATGTATGTATGTATGTATGTATGTAGAATTATGTAATGTATGTATGTATGTATGTATGTATGTATGTATGAATGTATGTATGTCCATATGTGTGTATGTGTGTGTATGTGTGTGTCACGGTTTTTGTTGTTATGTATGGAACTTAGTTATGAGTTTTCAGGGGTTTAACACCAAAGAAAAGTCAATGATGAAAACAGACATTTCCTCATCAAAAGAAATCTGAACGACAAGTCATTCTGGTCTTAGACATCCACTCATAATTGGTTCCGTTGAACTGTCAGTGCAGCAATCAGTGGTTTCCCTACTAATGCTGCTAATTCCAGCCTGGTTCCGCTCACTCCTACAGTGTCAAGGAACACACGTACAGATGTCATAATACCCAGCCACCAAGCAAGTGAGGCGATCTGGTGATTGTAAGGGCTTTCATCTATAAATGAAAGGGATTGTCTGTGTGTTTGTTATTTGTTTGTCTATGTGTTCGCAAAAAGAGCATGCTGCCTTAGAATGCTATCAAATTGATTGTGACAGTTTTATTCTATAGCTTTGATGCCTGGTTGTTAGAGTTGTATGCCCTGCCAACATCTAAGGTCATATCAGGACGGATACCGACTTGTGACAATGCACACTCGTGCTGGCCCAATGGGAAATTAGGCTGCTGCCGGCACCATGGCCTGATATCCCACTCAGTCACATTATCCTGATGCTAACCAGTCCTTGCCCTATCCTATTAATTCTGAGCGCCTGGTTAGGAAGCGATAAGTATAAATTTGTAATTCAGTGGTCTTAACTCGACCACGGTTCGAACCTGCTGGTTTGAATCCCACGATCTACCAAAAGAGGAGACGGACGCTCAACTCATTTGGCCATCCCGTTTAGTCAGTGTGTGTTTGTTTATTTGTTTGTCTGTCTGTGTATTGGCAAAAGGACCATGCTCCTTACAATGCTATTAAATTGATCGTGACAGTTATATTCTATAGCTTTGATTGTTTACTCCAATAAATTGTTTATTCATTAAAATTCGTTTTATTTTTAATTGTTCTAAAAACCCTTAGTTATATGACTATTGATCAGGGGTCCCACGGGTCCGAGGGTACCAAACCCCATAATGTTGGACAATGAGGCCATGTGCCTGGGCGCAGATGGGCTGAACCCAGAGGAGCCCTTCAGAGGGTTAGTGGGCACAGTGGGGGGGGGGGGGGCGGCTGGAGAGAAGATAATGTCAGTACATTACTTAGGTGCGCATGGGCAGTACTCTCAATGTGAGAGCTCTATCTGGCTTATTGAGGCTATATGTCCCAGGAACATCTAAGGTCATTTCAGGCCGGGTGGCGACTTATGACAGTGCGACTCCTGGTGACTTTATAGTGTTTCCCCACTCGGACACTGTTGCCAGCGGCATCCCATAACATGATATCCCACTATGTTCTAGAGAGACCAGGTAAAACAAAATTGTATTTAGTTTGACTCGGCTGGGGATTAATCCCACAAACTCCCACATGAGAGACCATAGGCGGTGGCCATATCAGTAAAAGAGCTGGCTTTCCGTGTGGAAGGTCGGGAGTTCAAACACCCAGCAGAGTCAAACCAATGACTTACAAAATTGATACTTGTCACTACCTAGCCTGGCGCTCGGCATTATTAGGATAGGGCAAGGACTGGTTAGCTCAGTATCAGGATAATGTTATTGAATGGGATATTGGGTCATGGTGCTGGTAGTCTGGCCTCCTAATGGGACAGCACTATGAAGTTGATGTGAGTGCATGCTGCGACAAGTAGATACCAATCCTGATATGTTGTTAAGATGCAAAGCCCCAACAAATGCGCCTGCTACAAGTTTCACGAGCTTACAGTCCGGCAGCACCCGAATGCGGCCGCACTGTATTTCTGATATGATCTACAAATTTTCAGGAAAATATTTCTAGGAATGCAATTCAACGACCGTTATCTAAGTTTTGTAACTCCCATTGCATTAATACTGTAACATTCCACTTATATTAACAATTGAAACCTCTTTAGGGCTGATCGGGTTAATGATATCGCCAATTCCACCCCTACTGACGTATACTTGTTGAACTGCTCACACGTTAGAGAATGCCACCTCAGGCTGGTATTTGACCTGCTCAGAATGAGAAAATACCGCGTCAGATTGGCGCGACACAAGTCATTAACCCGCGTGTTGGGTCCGCAGCCCTATGACTATTCAGCGCTCACTCCTTGGTATGCGAGGCCAAACTCCCATAGGCCACCAGGCAACTTTGCTGATTAAAGTCGCATAGTCCGATGGTTTTGAGTTTCCGAGATTTTCTAAGATGAATACATTAGGTTGATCGTTATAAGTGCTCTTAGCATTTCTCATGATGCCCGTCTCTGTTAAGGGTTCCCTAAGGAATTCTGTGTCAGTTGACTGTTATCTGTTTGAGCTCAAGCAAATAACTGACTAAACTGATGCGAAGGAATACCGCATTGACTACGTTACTATGAGATTTTGTATTTGTTATTACGGTGACCACATTAAAGTTACTACGGATACTGGGTCATCTTGCATTTTTGTGACGTGTTGCTAGGATAGCTGCCGCTAGTCAGTTTCCGGTGGATGTGACTATAATATTATCAAGATTGAGGGATTTAACTCAGGAACTAGCGGGTAGAGATTGTTTCTATTCATTTTAAGGCTAGTTACTATGGTAAAGGGGGGGGGGGGGGCCCAGCATACTCCTGATGTAACACTAGGATAGCTAGAGCTTCACTGGTTCTCGGCAGGAGAACTGGTGATCGCTATGGTTATATTTGACGTGGTTACTCCAGAGATCTGTTGTTGTGACGAATTATACATGTTAGAGCGCAACATGCAGTATGTACCATACTTTAGCTTGAAGTAACTTTAATTTTAAATGGATAAATTTTGAGATATAAACAAAATTAATTTTGGCAGGCATGCCAAAACTCTGGCACCATTTAAACTTCTGCCGTAACAGGTTCTATTCAATTGCCTCAGTGTTCCCTTTTGTGTGGCAACAAATGTTTAATAAGTGCGCCCGTATCTGAGTTAGATATATAGAATCAAATTTAGATAATTCTTTTGATTTTGAAAATTTGATGCTTTCATGGGGCTATGCAGCTTTAAGCACGCGAATGAATCCCAGTCATTGGACCAGCGGCCGGCTACTTAGCAGGTAACCTGGCCAACTAATTAACCATTCGCAGCACGTGGGGAGCATGAACAATACCCGCCACTCTATATGCATTGGGACGCCCATTAAGCACCGGTAACCTAGTAACTGAGGAAGCAACGCTCAAGGTTTTGTTGTTTATAAGTGGGTGGCCCCCAGTCCGATGGCTGGGATTCATTTGCCTTGGAGTGTGGGTTTTTTCCGAAGGGGGGGGGGGGGGGGGGGGGGGAGGGAGGGGGGGGGGGGGGGGAAGAAGGAGGGAGGGAGAAGGGATGAAGGGAGGGAAGGGAGGGCGGGAAAAGGAGGGGAGGGAGGGAGGGTGGAGGCGAGGGAGGGAGGAGGGGAGGGAGGGAGGGGGAAAAGGGAGGGAGGGAAGAAGGGA
>CM059186.1:85996800-85999300 GCA_030323885.1 Branchipolynoe longqiensis | reverse complement strand
CACAGAATTGTTCGATGTTTTACAGGTTTACAGTGAACATTCGGTTTAAGATCATACCTGCAAAGTTACACAGTTCTCTAAGAAATAGAACAATGCATTGAGGACATTCACAAATCATATTTGGCTGTTTAATGGTCAAATTGCTCCACAGAATGAGCAATTGCCAATCGAGTTCTAAATTGATAGCCAATTTTTGCTGATCAAAATTTCCATAACAAAATGTGCCTCTCTAAATCGACCAACCATGGGACCAACTTTAAATGGTCCAATTTGGAGGGTGGTCGGCTTAGGGTCTTCTTATATTGTTACAGTGGTATTGTATGGGCGATCTTTTGGGATCCAAATAAAGTGTTTGATATAGAAGAGTGGTCGATCTATGGAAGTGGTCGGTTAGAGAGGTCTTACTGCATAGCATTTATTATATGAGACTGTCTCAAAAGGTGCTAAGCAATATGGTACAAAACTTTGTCCACTGTAACGATCAACATACTATCTGCCTATGCATTTTCTCAGGATAAACTGATTTGTTTTTTACATGGGGTTTCATAATCCAAATAGAATACATATTGATTTGAAGCAAATGTCCTTGTGTTTTCAGTGTAACCGTTTCTGTGCTGTTTTGTGTCAATCATTACATTGGACAAAAAAAAGAGTTATCACCTTTTGAGACAGACTCATATAGACATCTAAAAGTGATCATAAATAGGTTTACAGAAGATAAAGCATCGGCTTAATCACATGATTTGACTAGCAGCCATTGTATTGGGTTTGGATATCGCACTGATCTGGCCAATTCTTCCTCTTGTGGTGCTATCACATTATCAGTGAATGGCCCCAGTCATGGATATCTAGTGTGGAAATAGGCCTTCGGTCATGTGACAAGACATTTCAGCTAATCACAAATCCAAAAGGTCAGTGAAAGTGGTGGTGGTGGTGGTTGGTGGTGGTTGGTAGTGGTGATGGTTGTGCTGGTGCTGGTTTGTTTGTTTGTTGTTGTCTTACATCCTAGCAACCTCTATGGTCATATCAGGATGGGTACCGACTTATGACAGTGCGCACTCATGTCAACTTTATAATGCTGCCCCACTAAAAGACCAGGCAGCTGGCACCATGACCGATATCCCACGCAGTCACATTATCCTGACACTGAGCTAACCAGTTATTGCCCTATCCTAATAAATGCAGAGCGGTAGGCTAAGTAGCAACAAATGTCAATTCTATAATTCATTGGATTCAAACTCCTGACCTTCCACACAGGAAGACTGCGCTCAACCGATTCGGCCACTACCTCCGATGATAGCAATGCTAATGATGATGGTGATGGTGGTGATGGTGATGAATATGATCATGATCATAATGACCATGGTGGTGGTCGGGACGATGATGGTGATGATGATCATGATGACTATGACCATGATCATGTTGGTGGTGGTGATGATCATGATGGTGACGATGATGATGATACAAATGAGAAGCTGAGAATGGTGGCTGTCTTCATGATTATTTCTTTTGATTAGAGATGACCAGGATCCGCTTGGTGATGGGTCCCCTAGAGTTTTGCTCAGCTAATCATGGACCCAGACAGCTTCCTGCCATGCTGTCACAAGCAGACATACGCAGAGAACCAGTTTGCTGACACATGGCTCATCCTCAGCTTGGAAAGTGTGTTGTGTGAAGAGAGGCTTGGAGAGTGTGTTGCATGACGATAGGCATGAAGAGTGTGTTGCGTGAAGAGAGGCTTGGAGAGTGTGTTGCATGACGATAGGTGTGAAGAGTGTGTTGTGTGAAGAGAGGCTTGGAGAGTGTATTCTATGATGATGGACGTAAAGAGGGTATTGTGTGAAGAGAGGCTTGGAGATGTTTTGTGAAGAGAGGCTTGGAGAATGTTATTGCATGACAATAGACATGAAGAGTGTGTTGCGTGAATAGATGCTTGGAGAGCGTGTTCCATGATGATAGACATGAACAGTGTGTTGTGTGAATAGATGATTGGAGAATGTCATTGCATGAAGAGAGGATTGAAGAATGTGTTGCATGGTGATAGACATAAAGAGTGTGTTGCGTGAATAAATGCTTGGAGAATGTTATTGAATGTTGCGCTAAGAGGCCACACTGACACTGACAGTGACCTACCGGCCACCAGCGCCGCTTGCACAGAGGTCATCTCAAAGGTCAGCCCTCCAACTCCCATCTAAATCCCAGGGGATGTTGAGTGTGTGTGTGTGTTGATGTGTGTGTGTGTGTGTGTGTGTGTTGGTGTGTGTGTTGGTGTGTGTGAGCATGAGTGTGTGTGTGTGTGTGTGAGCATGAGTGTATGTGAGCTTGTTACAGGTTGGTTTTACGTCCCGGCAACATCTAAGGCCATATCAGGAAGGGAGCGTGTTAAAAGAACTAATGACGGGGTGTAAGTAGGGGTAGGGAAAAGGGCTAGAGTTTAGATACGGCGAGGTAGAAGTCGGTGTAAGGTCAAGGGATGGGTGTGGGGGTGAATTGGGAGTGG
>CM059186.1:85966130-85996300 GCA_030323885.1 Branchipolynoe longqiensis | reverse complement strand
TTCTCTAGAGGATGAAGGACTTTCCTTTGGATCGATTAATGCGGCGAGGTGTGCGTTATCAATTATATTACCTAGAATTGATGGCGAAACAGTTGGAAAACATCATGTTATTTGTTATTTACTTCGTTCAATTTATCAAAGGAATCCTCCAAAACCAAAGTATAGTCGGTTTTGGGATGTTTCTATAGTATTTAAGTTGTTTCAGGCTTGGCCTCACAACTCGTGGTTAGATATAAAACAGTTAGGTTTTAAGGTCGCGGTCCTGTTATTGTTAGTAACCGGACACAGAGGACAGACGATTGTTGCTTTATCCTTAACTGGATTAGAAATAGACAAGCAACAAGCTACGTTTGATTTAGAAAAATTGCTTAAATCGAACACGTTAGGTGACCCTTTATCAACGGTTCACTTAGACTGTTTTCCTAACGCATTAAAATGTGATGGGGAAAGCTGTGGGGCTCGCCAATGGTCGCCGATGCGTTATACCACCGATCTGAGCGCCGGGTCAGCCCCTAGTGGCATGAACTCGTGCCCCACAACGGTTAACCCGGGAAGCGCTAGGTGGCAGCACGGGCCTGCCTTATAGCCACGTTTTGCTTCCTACAGAAGGAAAAGAAGTGACATAATTGAAGTATTTAAAATTATGAAAGGTTTTGATACACTTTTTCACCTTGAATAAAAGAGAAGGCAGCCGGGGCCATACTCTCAAACTAGTAAAACCCAGAGCCGTTTCAAAATTAAGGCAACAGTTTCTCAAACAGGATCATAAATATATGGAATAGTCTCCCACAAAATGTTATCGATGCCGGCTCAATAAATTCATTCAAGAACAGATTAGAAAAAGCATGGGGTGATGATCCAGGGAAATTTGATCACTTATTCACCACATGCTACTAATTTATTCCTTGTGTTGCTAATTACTTGCACTCAAGCAAAAATGAGAGACAAATAAGTGTTCACACTTCCTGTCTACCAATCGCTATATCGCTATATATACATGGTATATATATTAATATATATATGAATTAAAACAAATTGCAGAACAAATACACATTTTTGTTTGTTTGTTGTTGTTTTACGTCCTAGCAACATCGAATATAATTATATATATTATTATAATATATAAATATAATAAATATAAGCTTTTAAACAAATTTGCAGAACCTATATATATATATACTTATTATTAGTATTGATGACAAGCTTGTTTTAATTCAACAAGATAAACATGGAGTCAAGAAGCTTTGTTTGTTTAACGACCCCCCAGCACAAAAAGTAGACATCGACTATTGAGGGGTGGGGGGAGGGGGGGGGTCAAGAAACACTACAGTTACCATGGCAGCTGGTTTATCAATTACTTTGCGCTCCTACGCCATATTGTCTACCAATATAGGCTTACAGCAGGTGCTTGTTGATGCTTGCCTATGCGTATTGAGTGGTTATATTTTGCTGTCAGGCTGCCTGACTGAGAAGTCATTACCACGGGACAGGGGTAAACACACCCGGCCTGGTCCTATTGTACTATCCGAGTCACACCGAGGCTCGGGCCAGACCTGCAGTCCCATCTCGACCGACTGCCGAACTTTCTCTTATCAGGGTCCGTATAAGGCCTGGAAAGTCTTGAACTTCATTTGCCTCATTTCAAGGCCTTGAAAAGCTTTGAATTTTGGGTAATTAGTTTTGAAAAGCCTTGAATTCCATTAAACTGTCCCCACTGATCTAAATTAGTCCGAAATCGCCATTCGCCATTGCAGCTTGTTTCCCCCTGAAATCCAAATGAAAATACGTCTTGAATTCCTATCAAAAACAGCCTTGAAAGGCCTTGAAATAGCCTTGAATTCCATATCTACTCATACATCTCAATTTCTAAAAAGGTGAGAGATCTTCATATTCAAAACGAGGTTTCTTTACTCTGTGTAGGTCCTAATATATGTGTGTCGGAACGCGCACCCTTTGTAGTTCTACTGTATGTCGCCATGTTTGTGTGTCCTCACAAAGCGCAGTTTCGTGGCTGGTGATGGGGACGCTGCAGTGCTCTCCTCCTCTGGGCTGGGTTGGTGTGGATCAATGGGCTCCCCTCCCCACCTCTGCCCCACACCCCTCAATCTGATCACGAACCGATAAAGTTTGCATTAGTCAGCACTAATGCTCAGAACGCTTACTGTGCGACGACCCAAACCTACTGACTGGTCACCAGACGCCATGTCTCAATCGGTATAGTGAATGCTTCCCATGCGGAAGGTCGGGAGTTCGATTCCCGGTCAAGGCGAACCAACGACTTACAAAATTGATATGTTGTTGCTACCTAGCCTGGCGCTTGGTATTATTAGGATAGGGCAAGGACTTTTTAGCTCAGTATCAGGATAATGTGACTGAGTGGGAAATTGGGTCATGTTAATGGCAGCCTGTTCTCCCAGTGGGGCAGCATTATAAAGTTGCCATGAGTGTGCGCACTGTCACAAGTCGGTACCCGTCCTGATATGTTGCTATGACGGAAAACGCTAACAAACAAAACAAACGAGAAGTGATCGCGAGTGCAGCGTGTGTGTGTGTGTGGTGGTGGTGGTGGTGGGGGGGGGGGGGCTCTGTGTCACCCAAGCCAAGGACTGCTCGCCTTCAGCCCTAAATATATCCGTTTTCATATAAATCCACATGGCAATGCTGCAAATGTGAAAGGGGACCAGACAGGATGGCCGAATGAGTTGAGCGTCCGTCTCCTGTTTTGAGAGGTCGGGAGATCCGAACCCATGGGTTTGTGGGTCGAGTCGAACCAATGACTTACAAATTGATACTTGTTGCTTCCTAGCCAGGCGCTCAGCATTATTATGATAGGGCAAGGACTGGTTGGCTTAGTGTTAGGATTAAGGTGACTGAGTGGGATATCATGTCATGGTGCTGGCGGCCTGGTATCCTCATGGGGCAGCACTATAAAGTCGCCATGAGTGCGCACTGTCACAAGTGGGTACCCGTCCTGATGTGACTTAGATATTGCTAGGACGTAAAAGAACAACAAACAAAGAATGAAACAAAGCAAATTTGAAACTGCAAAGCCATTATTTGGGGGCGGAAAGTCTAAAGGCAAAGGAATGGGGCATGGGCTGAGGTAGGATTTTGCCTGGTTGAATTGGCCTTTAAATTAAAAGAATTTCCGCTTTACCTGATAACCCACTTAGCCCCTTCTGTGTGAATGCTAGGTGGTTTCGCTGGGAGAACGTTCTCCCTCTCCTCCCTCTCCTCCCTCTCCTCCCTCTCCTCCCTCTCCTCCCTCTCCTCCCTCTCCTCCCTCTCCTCCCTCTTCTCCATCTTCTCCCTTCCCCCCCCCCTCCCCCGCCTCCGCCCTCCACCCCTCCACACTCACACACACACACACACACACACTCACGCACACTCAGACACACACCCCTCTCCCCCCCCGCCCCCCCCCCCCCCCCTCCTCCGGTAGACTCCATAGCATCATCTGATAGATTTCCGTCTGGCGCCCCCCACCCCCCCCCGCCCCCCTCTCCTGTAACTCCCGAGCATCATCTGATAGATTTCCGTCCTGGGCGCCCCCCCCCCCCCCTCTCCGGTAGACTCCCGAGCATCATCTGATAGATTTCCGTCTGGGCCCCGGCGCGCTGACCTCTAGCTACTGCGTCGTGACGACGGTATCCGGCCGTCATCTGTCTTCATTAGGTTCCTGCCGGTGACCAGCGGCGATTGCCCCGCGTTGGTGCCCTCTGGTGCCCGCCGCGTCGCTGGTCTCGGCGGGTTGACGAGTCGAGACGCTGTCACTCCCAGGACGCCCCGCCGGCAGACGCCGTGCCCGGCCTCCCCAGTCCCCACGCATCCCCTTCCCCGCCCCGTCTCCATCCCCGCCCCATCCCCATCCCCACCCCATCCCCACCCCCATCCCGTCCCCGTCCCCGCTCTTGTCCGCGTCCCAACCCCCGCTGCCTTCCCCGCCTACGCCTCCGCCCCCGCCCCCGCCCCCGCCCCCGTCTCCATCCCCGCCCCGTCCCTATCCCCGCCCCGTCCCCATCCCCATCCCGCCCCCGTCCCCGTCCCGTCTCCTGTCGCCCTCCCCACCCCGCTACCTTCTCCGCCTCCGCCCCCCCCCCCCCTCGCCTCCATCCCCGCCTCCATCCCCGTTCCCCACCCATCCCCTCTCCTCTCCACCTGCTCCCCACCCACGCCCTACTCCCATATATTTAATTGTAATTGATTCATGATTGATTGATTCTTTATTTATTCATTCATTTAATTGTGTCCATCATATTATTTATTACATCTATAGATAGCATAAATTATTTTTTTTTAGCTTTTTGTATGTGTTTGACTTTTGTCACAGGGAAGGGCAAACTCGGGTACGACAGAGAAAGAGAGAGAGACAGAACGAGAGAGTGAGGGATAGAGATGGGGTAGGACGGGAGACAGACAGACAGACAGATAGACAGACAGACAGACAGACACGCACATACGTGCACACAGTCACACACGCGCACACGCACAGACACACACACACACACACACACACACACACACACACACACACACACACACACACACACACTCACACAGAGGGTGTCTGCCGTGCTGGCATACTTCAGTGCGGGAGTTCGTGGGTTTGACTTACAAAATTGAAATTTATTGCTACATAGCCCGGCCCTCCGCATTACTAGGATAAGGCAAGGACCAGGTAGCTCAGTATCAGGATAATGTGACTGAGTGGACTATCGGGTTATGGCGCCATCGGCAGTCTCGCAGTGCAACAGAACTAGAAAGGCGCCATGAGAGCGTAATATCATAAGTCGGTACCAGTCCTTTTTTTTTCTTTTTTTTTGTGGTAAATATGTTTATTCTGCTGAATAAATCTTTTGTCAGTGCCGAAGCACTGGTCTTCCAGCCATTTTTCAATTCAGGGTTATTTACACAAAAGGTATATAGAATAAGGTGTACAATACCTGTTGAATACACAATTTGCACCATGTAACACAATGAAATTCTGAAACCCATTAGATGTTGCTAGGACTTAATGTCTAAACAAACTGTGTATATATATATATATATATATATATTTATATATATATATATATATATATGTGTGTGTGTGTGTGTGTGTGTGTATGTATGTATGTATGTATGTATATATATATATATATATACACAGTTTGTCCAAGCAAACTATATATATGTGTCATTCTCAGAAACTGTGTACCATTTTTGTGAGATGGAAACGAAAAGTGAAAACATTCCAAATAATAACAGAAAACATTAAGCATAATTAGTAGAATAAATATAGATGTCAAGGTTTAAATATTGCGTACATGTCAGACCCAAACAAGGCTTTATAGCAGCGCCCCCCCCCCCCACACACACACACCACACACACCCAACCCATATCAATGAGACCCTGCTTCCGTCTGTCTACAAACTCCACCTGACGAAAACCTGCCGAATTGAAGGTGGGAAAGAGGTGTTGGCTGAGCGAAAAACAGGTGACAAATTGTGGTGGTTTTTGGGGCTGCAAGGTGGCGCTGGGGGTCACTCAGGATGGGTGTTTTGAGGCTTGATTGATGAGCTTAATAGGTTTGTGAATGTTTTAACCTGGTTTTTGGTGGGCTCATTGCTCGATTGATTGACGTCTGGTGTTGTCAGTGATAATGCAGAGTTTGTGTATGGATGTGCCGGCCATCTCATGGTGTCCGCCACCTCCTGCACTGCCCCCTAGTGGCTACTAAATGTGTGTGTGTGCGTGCGTGCGTGCGTGCGTGCGTGCGTGGGGGGGGGTACGACACTGGGCCTGTCCCAGCTGTCCTTGATGATCAGTTTGCCAGGCTGGTCAACAGAAGATGGAGGAAATGTTACCATCAAGAGCAGCTTCCTCTAAGAACAAGCAGACTAAGGTCCCACTTGACTCAGATGAGTTTGAATGGGAGGGTCTGTTGGAGCATCAGACCTCAACTGGTGACGAGTCAGAGGAGGAGGTGTTTGTGTCGGCCAGAAAGTGCAAACACAAGAAAAGATAACACTCTTCCGAAGGAGACGAGTACACGAGGGCCCGCAAAAAGAATCCCCTCATGAAGAAGAGCAAGAAGAAGACTAAGAAGAGGAGGAAACACAAATCTTCCTCTCTGACTCTTAGTCAGACTCTTCGATAACGAGCTCTGACTCCAATACGAAGCACACGGGCAAGTATGCAAAATCGTGTGGGAAGGAAACAAAAAAGTGAAAAGTGCAGAGGCGTAAAAAGATTCACATCACAATGCTCATGAGAAAGACCATCCAAGGGCACTTTAATACCTTCAAGCCAGCCGAGGTTATTATTAAAATGGCTGAGAAGTTTACGGGAATCAAAGGGACCCTGGAATCTGCCATCAAAGAGATGGATGCTGAGGTCAAACTCAGCGAGGAGCGCAAGAAGTTTGAGGTGGCTCTACATAAGGTACACAAAGGGGTACTCTCGGCTCTGACAGCCATCGCGAACAGGATGATGGCAGAGAACAAGTTCTCATCACTCTGCGATGATATGAATTCGGGGATTGCTTTACTTACAGCAAAAAGCAACTTCCTCTCCTACAGGCGGTTCGAGAATGTGTTTGAATCGGTTTGCATAGACGCAGGCAAAGAGGTGGCACAGACAACGATGGGAAGGAATACACACTGTTCCTTGCACGAAAGCCCATCAAGGGAAAGTCACTAGACAAAACCAAAATGGTTATATATATATATATGGTTATACATATATATACATATATATACATATATAGGGTGTGCTGCCCATACTACACAACCAGTGTGTATGTATTATGTATGTGGTGGAGGACGTAACGTTCTATTTTACGTGGGTGGCCACCGTAACATTATTTATATATATATATGCGATATAATTGAGTTCGAACATATAATATAAATCTATATGACGGAACTAGTGTTTAAAAATATATGTATATATGGCCATAACACACACATACATACGTAGATAGTGTTTATGTATGTGTATATATATATATATATATATTTTACCTCGGTAAACAGCCTCAGGCTAGCCTCAGGCTAGGGAGAGGTAAGCACGTCCGGTACCAGCAATTAGCATATACAACTCACGACTGGATAACGTGTCGTTGGGTTGCTCCGGCAAAATTAGTCTACATACAAGCAAATACGCAGTAAGTATAATAAAAACTGTGGTTAGCTTAATTATGATGCATTAGAGCATCAATATGGAAAGTTTAGACTTTCGTTGGTCCAATTTGGACGAGTTATTTGGTTATAAACAACCAAGGATAGAACACTCGAGTGGGTTTCGCGAAGGAACCAAACCGGTCATTAGCGGTTATGTCAACACCCGGGTCACCGTGTGACTATGGGTAGAGATGTGGGTTTCGCCCTATCTCATGTGGAAATTCTCTCGTACTCTAATAGAGAGTAATGTTGGAGATGCTCCTGGGTTTCTTTTATAGACTCCCCTAGACAAAACTTTTTCAGGCGTTTCTCCGAGTTTCGTAGCATTTTCTCCAACTTGTTGACGTAGTAGTCACAGGTGGGAGAAGTGTGCGGAACAGAGGGATGGGCGGGCCGATACACTGGTCCCGACCCCGCGTAAGGTTTGGGCTTGACCCACAACCCACGCACAAATTTAGCTTATTACGCCTGTGTTATAACGGTATAAACACGTTCTTTAACACCAATAGATGTCCAAATGAGTTTGAAACAACCATATTGTGACATATATATATACCGGGACTGATCAAAAATGTTTGTTTCAGTTCCCGATGGCCACGAAGCGGAGTAAGCGCGGTGCAGCAGCAGCCGAGGGGCGTGTTCCGAGTGGAGTGGACGAGGAGTACGACTCCTCACCCGTGTTGTCGGCAGGGCCGTCGACACAGCCCCGGGCGCATATCCTCTCCGACCCGGACGAGGACGCAGTGCCTGATGTGCCTGCGCCTCCAGATTGGGAGGCTCGCTTTGCAAGATTGGAAAGCCACATCTTGACTGCCAAATCGCCTGTGTCTCGGAAGCGGCGTAGGCCGAGTGTCCAAGAGGATTCATTTGAGGATTTCTTGGACACAGACTCGGCGGTGGAGCTTAAGGCTCCTCCTCCTCCTTCTCCTAAACGGAGGAAGAAGAAGAAACAGGTGATTTCTTCGGGTGATGAATTCACCAAGGAGCGGGCAGAGTCTGGTTTGCGCAAAAAGCGGAAGACTAAGTCCAAAAAGAAGAAGAGGAAGAGGAAATATTCTTCTTCTGAGTCGTCCACTGAGTCTACTTCTACGGAATCAGACTCAGACACCGTATATGAAGGGGTCTATGCGGACATTGGCACTAAAGTGGCTAAGAAGGTGGAGAAGCCAAAGGCTAAGCGGGTTAAAACCACTACGCTTATGCGCGAGACCGTGAATGGTCATTTTCGCACGTTCAAACCGGCGGAGGTTATCTCCAAGTTAGGAGATGAGTTAACAGGCATAAAGGGTGTTCCCAACTCCATCATTAAAGAGATGGATCGGGATGTCAATATGACGGATGACCGTAAGAAGTTTGAGGATGTGTTGCACACAGTGCATAAGGCAGTGTTGGCTACCCTAACAGCTATTGTTCCTGTGGCTAATAGGATGCAGAGTGAAAATAAGTTCTCATCTTTGGCTAAGACAATGGACAAAGGCATTGCAGTACTAGCGGCGGCAGGTAATTACCTGTCGTTTCGAAGATATGAAAATGTCTTCAAGTCAGTTTGCACAGATGCTGGCAAAGAAGTGGCTCGCTCTAAGAAGGTTACCGATAATGAGGGGAAGGAGTTTACGCTCTATCTTGCTCCAGAGCCGATTAAAGGGAAACCTTTAGATAATACCAAGAAGTTTGGCGGTCAACTACAATACCTCTATAAAGAGGTAGAGACTGCAGCCAAGAGTGGCAAAAACATGGATGGCAAGAAGAAACAGGAAGTTCCTCGTTTCAAAAAGTCACGAGGGGATTTTCGTCCACGACGGTTCACCAGAGGAACCAGACCGAGTTCAAACTTCGGTCAAGGGTTTCGGGGCCGGGGCGCTCGCCCAGGCTGGACCGACAACACCGCACGGCCAATAGTCGAGGGTTCAACTCGTCGAGACCTTTCCCCAGGGGCGGGTCCAAGTAGAGGTCCAAACACAAACTTTACAAGTCCCTGCAGCCTCTAAAAACACACAAACTGTAAGCAACTTTGTGGCTGGTAATATTAGTAATCATATTTCTGAGTGGCACAAAATTACTAGTGACCAAGAAATTATAGAAATAGTTAGGGGTGTTCAAATTCCTTTTACACAAATTCCTGTACAAAGTATAATACCTTTTCCATATAACATTCAACCAGTTGAACGAGACGCACTAACTAAACAGGTACATAAATTCTTTGAGAAAGGAATTATACAAAAAGTGACACACTGTTCAGGACAGTTTATTTCAAACATTTTCTCGAGACCGAAGCCTAATGGTGATGTTCGAATGATCCTGGATTTAACAATCCTTAATAAAAGGGTGGAATATCGACATTTTAAAATGTTCTCTCTAGATACGGCACGGGATCTGATTACACCAGATGCGTGGATGGCTAGTGTTGATTTACAGGATGCATATTATACGCTTCCCATAATGGAACAATACCGAAAATTTCTTCGATTTATTTGGGATAACCAACTCTATGAGTTTACCTGTATGCCGAATGGCTTAGCTTGTGCGCCACGTTTATTTACTAAATTGCTTAAACCTGTTTTCTCGGTAATGGCGAGGAAGGGTCATATAATGTTTCCATACATAGATGATTCTTTTATTATAGCATCAACACAAATTGGTTGTGTGAATGCAGTTTTGGATTTATGTGCATTACTCACTAAATTGGGGTTTTATGTACATCAACAAAAGTCAGTGTTTAAACCAACAAAACAACTCAAATGTTTAGGGTTTATTCTGGATACACAGTCCCTTACAGTGTCGATAACAGAACAAAAACTAATTAAGTTTATGACTACAGCGACTCAGCTTATTAAGTTATCAAAGCCAAAAATTAGACAGGTTGCTGTTCTTATTGGCATAATGACCTCATATGCACCTGCTGTGTTATATGGGAAGGCCCATATTAAGTCGCTAGAAATAGATAAAAATTTAGCGTTAACACGAACTAAAGGCAATTTTGAGCGAAAGATGTTTATTTCGCAAGAAGGGTTACAGGATATTGGATGGTGGATGCAACATATAGCAAGTTCACCAAATCCAATCCGCATGGCGGAACCTAATACAGTAATTACTACTGATGCTTCGTTAGAAGGTTGGGGAGCTCATCGAGATGGGGTCACAACAGGAGGTAGATGGCTTGATGATGAAAAATCAGACTATATTAATGCACTAGAATTGCGTGCTATTTATCTGGGCTTACGTAGTTTAGTAAAGATAAATAAATCACAGGTTAGAATACTAACTGATAATACTACTGCCATGGCATATATTCGTAACATGGGTGGAACCAAATCAAAGTCTTGCAATCAGTTATCTAAACTGATTTGGAACTGGGCACAGGCTCAACAAGTCTGGCTGACTGTAGCGCATATTCCAGGGTCACAAAATACACTTGCAGATTATAAAAGTAGAAATTTCCATGACCATTTAGAGTGGTCTCTCTCTACACATTTGTTTAACTTCGTTTGTGAAAAATGGGGTACACCTGAAGTTGACTTATTTGCATCACGAAATAATAACAAGTTACCCTGTTATGTTTCTTGGCATCCTGAACCGGATGCTTGGAAAGTAGATGCGTTTGCTATTACTTGGGAAAATAATTATTTTTATATTTTCCCACCATTTAGCATTATCAGCCGAGTAGTGAGAAAAATCGGCTTGGAAGGGACACATGCGATACTGGTGGTGCCCGATTGGGACACGCAACCTTGGCTGCCAGCAGTTTCACAACTGGCAAAAGATCGTATACGATTCCCAAGAAAACTCGGGAATCTGACGCACCACGGACCGCTAGTGGTTCACGGCGACGTGTCAACGACGCCCCTATTGGCATTCCTTTTCTAAGGAAGCAGCTACAGCAATTTGGATTGGACAGAATTACTGAGGATAGGATAGTATCGGATGCCTGGAGGCCAGGAACTGTCAAAATGTATACAACCTATTTAAAGAAATGGGGTGTACATTGTTTGTTAATGAAAGTTAAGCCAACAAATCCAAAGATTTCACAAGTAGCTCGGTTTCTTCGTTCTCTAGAGGATGAAGGACTTTCCTTTGGATCGATTAATGCGGCGAGGTGTGCGTTATCAATTATATTACCTAGAATTGATGGCGAAACAGTTGGAAAACATTATGTTATTTGTTATTTACTTCGTTCAATTTATCAAAGGAATCCTCCAAAACCAAAGTATAGTCGGTTTTGGGATGTTTCTATAGTATTTAAGTTGTTTCAGGCTTGGCCTCACAACTCGTGGTTAGATATAAAACAGTTAGGTTTTAAGGTCGCGGTCCTGTTATTGTTAGTAACCGGACACAGAGGACAGACGATTGTTGCTTTATCCTTAACTGGATTAGAAATAGACAAGCAACAAGCTACGTTTGATTTAGAAAAATTGCTTAAATCGAACACGTTAGGTGACCCTTTATCAACGGTTCACTTAGACTGTTTTCCGAATGATCGGAAATTATGTGTTGTGTCGGCCATACGGGCTTATATATACAAGACAAAGGATTTACGTGCATCACAACAACTATTAGTGAGCTTTATAAAGCCACATAAGGCGATTTCACGAGACACACTTGCCAGATGGACAATTACGGTGTTGAAATTGGCTGGAGTGGATACGAGTAAATACTCTTCCCACTCAACTAGAGGAGCCATGGTCTCCAAGGCACGGGTGCTTGGTATTTCTGTGAAAAGAATACTAGCGCATGCAGGCTGGAAGACGGCTAAGTCGTTTGCAAAACATTATAATAAACGACTAGAAAAGCCTACCGGCGTTGCAAAGCGTCTTCTCGCCAACTAACAAGAATAGGTGAGAACAAAAATTTAGAATGTTATAATAATAAGAAAGAATGATATTAAGGATAAAAATGAATTATGTAAAGGTCTCCCTAGCCTGAGGCTAGCCTGAGGCTGTTTACCGAGGTAAAATAGTATAGTTATACGAGTCTTACCTTGGTACAGATGATGGATAACTGTTGTTTTACCGAGGTATAAGCCTCGGATAGATGTGGGCTAGGGCCCTCCCGCCACACCCTGCCACATCTATTCCGTTGGTGTACCTTTTCGGTAAAGTAATAGTATCCATTGTTTGAAAGTCATTTTTATCCTCAATAAGTAGGTTAAGATTGCTGGTACCGGACGTGCTTACCTCTCTCCCTAGCCCACATCTATCCGAGGCTTATACCTCGGTAAAACAACAGTTATCCATCATCTGTACCAAGGTAAGACTCGTATAACTATACTATATATATATATATATATATATATATATATTTTTATACATATGTCCATAACACACATATGCATACGTAGATATATACGTACACATATACATACATACACCACATATATAGATACACAAACATACATACATACATACATGTATAGATACATACATACATAGCTACATACATAGCTAAATACATACATACATACATACATACATGTATAGATACATACATACATAGCTAAATGGGTCACTCTCCTGAAAACTGGCCAAAAGTGTCACATGGAGAGTTAAAATTTAATATTTGTATTTTTTACATTTTTTGGTTGCAAATGAAAGCTGGAAATATCCCCTTTACATCTATGTAAAATATAAATTGATGAGATAAAAAATAAAGGTGTAGTCCATGAATAAGATATCTCTTATGGCAGTATAACATGTGTGTCACACGTGTAACACATGTTTAGGACACCACACAGTCTGCTTAATAAATATCTAATCAGAATTAAATAATATCATACTTAGAAGCATATTAATCATGGCATAATATACAGAAATATCTAGTGCTTATATTGATTAAAAAAAGTAATTCCCAGCCATGCTTTATTCACTGAATAATTAGTGTACAATATTTGTGTGGCATCCAGACACCACGGTTACACGTGTGACGGAAATTTGTAATGTTATTTCTGAAGACATTAAATTTTATTTCTTTTAAATTTAAGCATGCATACATGTTAATAAATACTTCCTCTTTGATTTGGGAACTGTTTTGTTTGATATATCAATGCAATACAAGATGTTAATAAGGATTCAACCACGTCCCATATGTCATGTTACAAATGGCTGACTGTAAAATGGGGTTTTTTGGTACAAAAACAGTTCATAACTAAAAAGACCAAAGTTGCACACAGTTTTATTTTATTTCCCTTATTTCTTTCATCAAATCTGAACATGAATATGAAAAGTATAAGGAAAAAAATAAGTAGGAAGGTTTTTATTGATGTTTTAAAATCCCATCTCATGCTGACCAGTTTTCAGGAGAGTGACCCAAATACATACATACATACATGTATAGATACATACATACATACATACATACATACATACATACATACATACATACATACATACATACATACATACATACATACATACATACATACATACATACATACATACATACATACATACATACATACATACATACATACATAATTATACACACACACATATATCCCTATGTGTACACTGTCAGATATCCTATCGACAAAGATCAATGTGTTTGACCCGCGGCTGTTTAGCCCCGGAAATGACACGCTGATTGCTACTTCACGGGCAGCGTTGTCATAGACACGGCGGGTACCAGCGTGCACGGCGCTGGGCTGCATATTGCCACAATCTGGGTAAGTGCACGCAGCCTGGCTTATTAGTGGGTCGCCAACAGGCAAGTGTCCTTCAGCATTCACAATTCTGTTGTCCTTTCTTGGTTTTCTCCACTCCCTCTCTCTCCCCAGCTCCCTCTCCATCTTCGCCCCCCCCCCCCGTCCTGATATGACCTTAGATGTTGCTAGGATGTAAAACAACAAACAAACAAAAACATTCCCTCCCACTCTCCCCCCTCTCTCACACTGCCTGTAAGTGTAATGTTCGCTGTCTCTAGTTTTGTCCCTGTTTCTCTGTATCTCTCCTTCCATCCTCCCATCCTCCCTACCTTCACCTTCCATTCCCCTTCCCCCCACCCCATCCTCCCCGCTCCTTCCCACCCCCACTCCCTGCGTCCCGTCCTCCCTGCCTCATTCTGGTACTATATATGTGTATATGGGTCGTTCTCAGAAACTGTGTACCACTTGAGGTAGTCTACTAGAAATGCATATTTCAAAGAAACCCTTTATTGGAGTGTCAATATTTAGATTTCATCAGTTAGCCAAATAATGTGGGAGATAGTTTAGATCAAAAGTAAATGTTAATATTGTGTATTATGTATCTTATTGGGATGGATGTAGCTAAATACATAGAAAATTACATCACTAATTTGTGACATTGTCAACAGCATTGAAAATAAAGTGTCACAAACTTAATGAAAACCTCTGAACAACAGCTCATTTCACTTCAAATGGTCATATACAATGTCTTCATTAAGTTGAAGACATTTATTTCTAAAAAAAAAATTTAAATTATGAAATAGTTAACATTTTCTGGAGTCATTAACATCGTAACATTTCGTTTCCACTTGCAAGTACTATGAAACTCTGTATCAAACACTGAGTACAGATACAGTACAGGAACTATTTTCACCATTTGACACTATGCATGGACCCAGTTATGGTATAGTAAAAGATAAATCCTGAAATTGCCCCTAAACATTGAAATTTGAGCCGAACATTTGTGTAAAATTGTTGTTTCCACTTTGTTACTCTGCTAATCTGTTACTCTGCTAATATTTTCTTGCTTTTCTCTTTAATATTCACAAATAAGACAAAACCATAGCAATGAGGTTTCAAATTATTATTACTACTGTTTATAAAGCAAGTGGCATGTGAAATGTCCTAAAAATGTCAAGTTTTGTGTGGAAAATATTTGATTTTGGAGTCAGATTGGTTTCCATGCTATACTGCTATTTATTGGGTGTGAGCATCATTTGACCTACTTAAAAATGCCAGAATATGTTTATTTTCAATTATTCAGATGCAAAAGGACATACACATTGAGGAAACTTGACTTTGGCAGCATTTTGATTTTCTGGTACTGATGTTCTCTGTGGCGGAGTGGTTAGAGTGTCTGACTTTTTTCTAGGTCGGACTCCTAATCTGAAGGTCGGTGGTTCAATTCCCCGTGCCAATTTGGATTTCCACCGCTGTGTATAACTTACAGCGTCATCAAAGGCCGGTTGCTCTCATACCATGTCTATGTGGTGTGGGAGGTTAAAAATCCCTTGGGTCGGTAAACGTGTAGGCTCGGGCTTTCTATCGACAAACTGTCTAATGGTGAAAACAAGCCTATTCAGGCTTATCCATGATAGGCAGTATAAATCTTCAACAACAACACTATTGGTACACAACTTCTGAGAACGACCCATATATATATATACAGAAATGAAAGATCTCCGCGATTTCCGGGATTTCTTATATTCACCGATTGACGTAAACAAAATTCCAAAAGATGGGACATATATGACAACAGTTGGGTGGTTTTGAATCCCGTTCTTATATGACCTTAGATGTAGTTAGAACATAAAACCTAAGCAAGAAGCTCTTATATATGGGTCATAATGCAATCACAAGACCTGACTTCCAGTATTTTTCCGCGATTCCCTGACAATGCTAAACCTATGGGGGAATATCCGCATTTCCGCTTTTTTTCCCCCAGAGACCACTTTCATCCCTGTATATATAAAATCAGACAATTGTAAGCTTCACTTAATTTAGCGAGGTGGTGAATTGTTTTTCTTCATTGGTAGGTACCTGTCTGTGTAATGAGAAGGCACCAGTCTGTCCTGAGTTGGTTAGTGGCCACACTCACACTCACTTGCATTCCAGACCATACTTCATCCACACCTCTCTCGATCTCCTCTCTGCTGGCCATGCTCCTCGATAATGTCTGAAAAGTAGTTCCAGGAGGGGGAGCCCGCCAGCATTTCACTTTCTACTCTTACTCTGTCCTTGTCTTTGGCTCGCCGGCTGGTCACCATAGAGCAAATAGACATGGTCCTTTGACTCAACTCTCCTCATTTCTCTTTCCTATGCTCTACCCTTTTTTTTCTTCTCACGGGCTTACTTCTGCCCCTGATCAAGGGAGTTGTTTGCTTGGATGGGGCCCTCTACCTTATCGTTTCTCTCGCTTTGTTCTTGTTGCTGGAACCTGCTGGACCCACCTTTACCCGTCCCTTCCTCCTGAACCCTTGCTGCTGTTACTGGATATGATTGCTCTGCTACCGCCGGACTCGATTGATTCGGGGCCGCCCCAACGCTTCGCCGTTTTGAATGTTGTAAAGACATCCCCAGCTTCTACAACCGTCCCACCTGAAGATTAATCTTCAACCAAAGATTGGACCGATTTATCAGAGCCTTTCTATATTGCTGCAGTTCTGCAGCCGGTAACCATCGTATGGTTATGAACCACCCCAAAAGCAAGCACACTCACACTCACACACATTCACACACATTCACACACATACACACTCACTCACTTTCACACACATACACACTCACTCACTCACACACACATACACACATTCACACTCACATACACTCTGGCTCTCTCTGGCTCTCTCTCTCTCTCACACACTCACTCACTCACTCACACACACACACACACACACACAAACCCAGTACCGAATTTAGGGCTGGGCATGCTGGGAAGCTTCCCAGGGGCATCCACAACCATGGGGCCTCCACATATTTCATGACAAAAGATTTTGGTATGGACAAATTTAGGCTGACCTGAACGATATGCATATATCAATCAAAAACCATATTGCGCGCGTATTTCCAGCAAGATATTGTCCCACTTGCCTAAGTTGTCTTACGTTCACAACGTTAGAAATGTTTAATGGGCCTCCACTACTGAAGGCTGCCCAGGGGCCTCCCTACATGTCTATAACACCGGCGCTGCCCATACCCACTGCGGTACACGCGTTGTCCCACCCCCACCACCCCACCACCCCACCACCCCACCCCACTCCAGTCTGGATGGCCCTGCTCAGTCATTCCATCAAACATACACGAACAGTTAATGCACATATCGTGATCAGATTGCACAGTGAGCATTAATTTGTTTGGCCTCCTGCTCATATCCATGCATGTGTGTGCATATGTGTGTATCCCCGGGCGTGTGTGTCCATATCTGTGAGTGTGTGTGTTTCGATAAATATGATTGTAGAGAGAAACAGCGTTTTCTCGAGAGAAATTATATATATATATATGTACACACAGAGTAAAACCTCTTTAAGGCCCAGTCACACCTTACCGGACTGGCGAACCGGACGAGAACCGGACACTGTCAAGTACTGTACGGCGATGTCCGTTACATGTCCGGTACAAGTTTTGAACATGCACAAAACTTCTACTGGACACAGCCGGACTGACGTGTCCGGTTGGTGTCCTGTTTGTCCAGTACATGTCCAGTACCAATCCAGTACCCATCCGTACATGTCCGGTACCCATCCGTTTTGTCCGGTATATTTCCGGTACCCATCCGTTACGTGTCTGGTTCTCGTCCGGTACATGTACGGTACTTGTCCTGTCGCCCGGCGGCAATTGACCCAATTCCACTCCATTTCAATACATTTTGTGTACCGGACAGCACCAGACTAGAAAATTCTTTGTCCGGTGGTCTCCGGTACTCAGTCCGGTACCGTGTGACAGGCGCTTAACCGATCACCTCCACAGATCGACCACTCCCCTATATCGATCACTTTATTTGGGCTCCAACAATACCATTGTAAGGATATTATTCTAACTCCCTAACCCGACCACCTCCCTAAATGGACCACTTACAGTCGGTCGATTTAGAGATGTTTTACTGTGTGTGTATATATATATAGGGTTCGATCTACTTAACAACGGGAAAATCAATTATCGAGACAATTAATTTCTACTGAATAAATTACATTCTTTTTTATATCGACAAATAAACCACAAATGTGCCGGTTGATAATTTGCCATGCATTCACTGACCACAAGCCAGGTTTGCATACAGATCGATACTTTACAACTTGTGCACACAATGCTGGCCACAGTTGTGTTTGCTATGCTGGGGCCAGCCAGCCAGCCAGGTGATGTGTAATACTGACTATAAATATATCTGGACGCAGTGGCCGAATCGGTAGAGCGCAGGTCTCTCGTGCGGTCGGGAGTTCAATTCCCGGTCCAGTCAAAACAATGACTTATAAAATTGATACTTTTTGTCACTTCCTAGCCAGGCGCTTGGCATAATTAAACCAGTGGCTGTGGTATGTGCTGTCCTGTCTGTGGGAAAGTGCATATAAAAGACCCATCGCTGCTTATTGCAAAGAGTAGCCTATTTGGCGGCAGCGGGTTTCCTCCAAAAAGATATGTCAGAATGACCATATGTTTTACGTCCAATAGCCAATGATAAAATCAATGTACTCTAGAGGCGTTGTTAAATAAAACAAGCTTGACTTTTTCGGCATTATTAGGAGAGGCCAATGACTGAGTGGGATATCATGTCATCATACTTGTGGCCTGGTCTCCCAGTAGGACAACACTATAAAGTCGCCATGAGTGCACACTGTCACAAGTTGGTGCCCGTCCTGATATGACATTAGTTATTGCCAGGATGTAGAACTGAAACAAACAACCAACTATAAATATGCATCACGCGTATTACATTATGAGTTCAAATCAATGCCGGGCATTGCAGTGTAGCCAACCACCGCAGCAGGAACAACCATCATGGATCATTCCATAATGCATTTCAATTGAAGGTCACATTTGAAATAAATGCGTTGTCAAATGAGCTGTTTTAGTTCATTACGGCACCGCTCGCCTGTAAACACGTTATTTCACAATGAAATATGCACCAACTCCTGTATGAGTTAATTAATAGCGGCCAGTCTGGCATGTTCTACCTGAGTTTAACAGTCTAGTCTCCAAACAGCTGATGGGGATTCCCTGACACCGTAGACCGGCTGAGATGATTAATTACCATTAATTGTTCTCTTGACCATCCTGATCTCTGTCGATATGGGATCAGGGTCGGTAAGAGTAGGCGGCTGTCAGATGAAATTGACATCACGGGCCTTGTTCATGCTGAGCCAATATGTGGACGTTTGATGCTAGATTGTAAAACTCAAGCTCTAGATTATTTAATACAACATTGAATTGAGAACCAGACTAAAGGTGATGGCCGAATGGGTGGCGTCCCATGTGGGTTTGTTTGTTTGCTACTTTATGTCCCAGCAACATCTAAGGTCATATCAGGACAGATACCAACTTGTGACAGTCATGGCAACTTTATAGTGCTGCCCCACTGGGAGACCAGGTCGCTGATGCCATGACCCGATATCCCACAATCATATTATCCTGATGCTGTGCTAACCAGTCCTTGTCCTAACCTGGTAATGCCAAGTGCGAGGCTAGGTAGCGACGAGTAGTTATTTGATAAGTCGTTGGTTTGATTCGGGTGGGATTCAAACTCCTGACTTTTGGCATGGGAAGCCTGCACTCTAACTCTAACCGATTCGGCCACACCCTCTGATGATGACTACTAACCAGTCAAGGCAGGAACTATTCTAATTTTTCTATCTTCTTAGTTATTCATTAGCATGTTCTTTGTTAACCCAGTGCTTTCTATTAGAAGTGTGGCTTGTATTATGGACTTTACAGCGCTTGCTTTTGCTGATCAGCTTTAAGGCCCTGTCACATTACGGCGTATGGCGGGAGCGTATTGAAAACCTACGTAGGTCCTGCGCGTGCCGGCCTATGATGACATTTGGTGACCTTTCGGGTGGTTTTGAGCGTATGTCGAACCTACGAGGAGCGTATGGGAGCGTGCTGTGACATTTTTTGACAGTATGGGCCATACGCCCTCATAGGTGGAGTTTTTTTGAGCATGCACAAAAAAATTTGGACGGACGGATTTATGAAAGCGTATGGCGGCGTATGCCTCATACGCTTCACATACGCGGCATCTGGCGGCGTATAGTACGTATGAGTAGCGTATGCTAGCGTATACGGTTGGTTGGTGGTTGCCGCCATACGCTCCCGCAAAAAAACCTAATGTGACAGCCCCTTTAGAAGCCAATCTGCCCCCCCCCCCCAACCCCCACCCATCACCGCTACCATCACCAGACCTGCCCTATGGTGGCCACATCCTCGATACTATGGAAGATTGAGAGCGGACTTATTTGAAAATGCGCCTTCCATTCTGGGTTTATGGTAGTTGCTTCCCATAATCGGTTTTTAAAGGCTAAGCTTGCAACGCCCCCCTCTAGCGGCACCCCTCCCCATGGCGATACCCTTCCCCTAGCGGCACCCTTCCCCCTGGCGGTACAACTCCCCGTGGCGGTACCCCGTCCCTAGCTGCACCGCTCCCCCTGGCGGCACCCTCCCCCTGGTGATACCCTCCCCATAGCGGCACCCCTCCCCTGGCGGCACCCTCCCCCTGGCGATACCCTCCCCCTGGCGGTACAACTCTCCCTAGCGGTAGCCCTCTCCGTGGCAGTACCCCTCCCCCTAGCTGCACCTCTTCCCCGTGGTGGCAGCCCTCCCCCTGGCGTCACCCCTCCCCCTGGCGATATCCTCCCCCTAGTGGCACCCCTCCCTTAGTGGCACCCCTCCCTTTGGCAGTACCCCCTGGCGGCACCCTCCGCCTGGCGAACCCTCCCCCTAGCGGCACCCCCCCCGTTGTACAACTCCCCCTAGCGGTAGCCCTCTCCCTGGCAGTACCCCTCCCCCTAGTGGCACCCCTCCCTTAGTGGCACCCTCCCTTTGCAGTACCACTCCCCCTAGCGGTACCACTCCCCCTGGCTTACAACTCCCCCAGCGGTACCCCTTCCCCTGTCTTTACCCTGCCCCCTAGTGGCACCGCTCCCCCAAGTGGCACCCCTAGCCCTGGTGGTACCCCTCCCCCTGGCAACCACCTCACTTGCGGTACCAGTCCAACTGGACTGGGACCATCTCCTTGGCAGCAGCCCATTCTCCATGGTGACACCCTTTCTCCCCCGTTGGCACCCCTCCCCCTACCGGTACCTCTCCCCTAGTGGCCCCACTCCCCCTGACTGCACACTTGTTCTCTCCCCTTGCTTGCCCTGATGGCAGCAAGCGGTGATGAGAATGCAAGCATGAGGCAGTGCGTTCCTGTGTTCTGTGTGGTGAGGCGTGACACGTAGAGCCTCTGTTTGATCTTGAGATTTTTTTCTGTTGAGTAGCATGTTGTAGTGGCGCCGCGCCGCGCATCAGTGAGACGAGATAGGGTGGAATAAGCCTGTCAGATCTGTATGGGTCATGCAGTGTGGAACTGAAGACATGTGGTGGAATAGCAAGCAGCCTGTGACATCTGTATGGGCCATGCAGTGTGGAACTGAAGAGATAGGGTGGAATAGCAGCCTGTGACATCTGTATGGGCCATGCAGTGTGGAACTGAAGAGATAGGGTGGAATAGCAGCCTGTGACATCTGTATGGGCCATGCAGTGTGGAACTGAAGAGATAGGGTGGAATAGCAGCCTATGACATCTGTATGGGCCATGCAGTGTGGAACTGATGAGATAGGGTGGAATAGCAGCCTGTGACATCTGTATGGGTCATGCAGTGTGGAGCTGTGGGTTGGTGGTTGGTGCTGCCATTGTATATCCGACTGTGCTTCTATAATTATGACAATAAATAATCAATTTTTAAAATAAGGGCAATAAGAAGCCAACGATTTTTTTGTTAATGTAAGCATTTGTGTGTAAGAGCAGTAACAACTAATATGAAGTAATTATAACTGGAAGCATGAAATGCAGTAAATTGGTGAGTTTGGCAGAGTTTGCTCCTATCTCTCCTGCTTTATTAAAGAAAGAAAATGCTAGCAAGAGAAGCACAGAAACCCCGTAGCAGAAGATTTGTTTGTTTCTTTGTTGTTTTACAAACAACAAACCTAATTATTACCGGTGGTTGGTTGTTGGAGTTTTATGTCCTGGAAACATCTACGGTCATATCAGGACAGCTACCGACAGTGTGCTAGCTCATAGTGCCGTCCCACTGGGAGACCATGCTACTAGAACCATGACCTGATATCCTACTCAGTCACATTATCCTGACACTGAGCCAACCAGTCCATGTCCTATCCTAATAATGCCGAGGCTTGGAAACAACAAGTATCAAATTTTATGTCATTGGTTTGACTCGACGAGGGTTCGAACCCGTGGGTAATAAGATTGGCTTATCAATAAATAAATATATATATAATTTCCTCCAGTGTGTGACGCGAGGGGGACGCCCGGCTGGCAATTTACCCAACAGCTGGGAGGGGGGGGGGGCACTCCACCAATGCGCAAGAGGAACTATAGGATGTACATGTTACCCTTGTATTTATACTCGTATAATGCGTTATGCATCATATATATGCAGAAGTGGCCGAAAGTAGCAGGGAAGGAATGTGCAGTTAATGTTGTCTGCGTTTGCTTTGAATGGCGGGAAGCGTTCGTTGGGCACTGGCCACTCCCACCGAATGGAATCTGCTTATCCACCGCCGGTAAACACTGCCCCCTGTCGGCAGCCCGTGTGAGGCATCCAAACAAGGTTAACACGCATTCTGGCCTCTTTGCGGATGATATACACTCATGGCCGTGGGTTGGGGGAGGGGGAGGTGGGAGGGGGTGGGGGAGGGAGGTGGGAGGGAAATAGGATTTGGGGGGTGGGGGTGCCAGGGGAGAGCAGTATAAGTCTGGTCCTTTGATCCATCAACAAAATTGTGGAACTGACCTGACCTCAAACTTCAAAGCGAAGATCTGTGTCCTGATGAATGTTGTCTAATAGCGCAATGACGCAGCATATTCAGGACATGCAGCTTTGCCAATGTGGGAACAGGCCTCTCAATATGGTGATCAGCCCCGCGTCATGATCAATAAGCCATGTGGATGTGGTTAGATAGAATGCTATCCCTGTCTCTAGCTCTAGCTCTATCTCAGGCATGGTCGCAGTCATGGCGACTTTATAGTGCTGCCCCACTGCGAGAACAGGCTGCCAGCACCATGACCTGATATGTCACATTATCCTGACATTGAGCCAACTAGTCCTTGCCCTATCCTAATAATGTTGAGTGCCTGGCTAGGAAGTGACAAGTATCAATTGGTTTGACTCAACCAGGGGGTTCGAAACGGTGGGTTCGAATCCCACGATCTACCAAAACGGGAGAAGGATGCTCAACTCATTCGGTCATCTCGTCTGGTCACATTGCCGCTAGGTGGCAGCACTTGGCTAGCCTCTATTCTTACAATGCACCCCTGTGAGGTTGGCAGCTCCACACACTGAAGCGGACACTGCAGATTGCTCCAAATGCCATGTCTTACTCAATACCCGTATTCCACAATGGACAAAGATAGAGAAATAAATAAAAGGACAAATATTGGGGTTTAATTGATAGTGCTTTACCATTTTAGAGCTAAAGGATATTTGCTGGTAATAACCAAATAATGTCAAAATGTTAATATTATGTAATCATGATTGACTGATTGATTGGTGAAGCCTATATTGTGTGTTGATGGTAATGATACTTGTTTATTGGGGTTTTACGTCATGGGAACATCTAAAGTCATATCAGGACGGTAATGATGATGGTGACGATGGTGGTGATGATGATGATGGTAGTAATGGTACCAATGATAGTTTAAACATTATTCATCTTTAAATACACAATGTGTTCAAAATTTCTCCAATTTGTAATACAGACTATTTATCCCCGTTAACAAAATGCACACTCATATATATATATATATTATTGCTCATATAAAAATAAATCTTATATATATCTCATACATATATGTATAGTTTAGTTTAATTTTGTAATTGTTTGATTATGTAATTTTCAAAACCCTGTTGCGAGGCAGAATTTACCCAAAAGGAAATTCTCCCTTTTTGGGGAGTTGCGGGTGGGGGTGGATAATGATTGGTAAGTAAGCCGACAGTCATTGCTTCCGGGCATCAGGTAAAATGTCTGAACCCCGCGTGTGATTTACTGTATTTGTCATATACTCCGGACACTCGCCACAACCATGTTTGTGTTGTGGATGGTGACCCCAGAGAAATCACATACTCATGTAGCCTTAGTCGGATGTGTGTGTGTGTGTGTGTGTGATGTGTGATGTATGTTGGTGTGATGTATGTTGGTGTGATGTATGTTGGTGTGATGTATGTTGGTGTGATGTGTGATGTATTTTTGTGTGATGTATGTTGTGTGATGTATGTTGGTGTGATTTGTTCTCAGTCAGGGTGTGTATATATCGCTTTTTTTTAAATAGATGTGTCTAGCGTATTGTGCAACAATTCTTAGGGAAGGAACACTTTCTGTCCATACACTGTTTGAGACCTTTGTACCAAGACCAGGAACAATTTGTTATGTCTGTTCAAGTGATTTAGTATAAATAATACACACCACACATGCACACACATATGCGCAAACATACACACACACAACGGGTTGCATAGCCTCCCTTGTATGGCCCTGGTTTTGCTATTTAGATGGTGTCTCAAATTCGAATGCATGCATTATGTACAGTCAGCATGCCTTAGTCCGAACCCCGTTTAATCCGGACGTCTCACTATCCAACCAAAACATACATATGGAACAAATTTTCAACATTCAACGGACGCTCAGTGGATTTGGGTCAATCTTATTCATCTGACAATGTCGCTAATCCGGCATTTATGGAACCGGTAGCGGGGTTCTAGTAATCCAGCCTAAAGTTGCATAGTCTGATGGTTTTGAGTTTCAGACATTTCCTAAAATAGATATCGTTAAAATCTACCTTACTTTAGTTTGAAGTAACTTCGCTTCAAAATGTCTAACTTAGGAGAAATTTGAAGTGCAAACATGCTAAATTAATGTTGGCATGTTTGTTAAAAAACCAAACTGACTCCACTAACTTCAACAGTAACAGGTTCTATTAAATCGACTTTGTATTCCCTTCTATATAGCAACAAATGCTTAATAAATGCAATAATATCTCAGTTCGAGATGTAGGTTCAAATCTAAATAAGTGTTTTGCTTTTGAAAATTCGATGTTTTGATCGGACTGGGCAACTTTAGCTAGGGGTGGCTCTATTACAAAAGCAGTGCTTTCAGAGTGCGGTTGGAATTTGCTATAGTTAATACAATTGATGTAGAAAGTTGACGTTCAGTCGGAGCTGACTGCCTATAAGGCTGGGCGGCCGTAGTTCACGTCAGCGCCACCAGGTGGCATTTTGCCGGGAGGACACTGGCGTTATGAGTTGTGGCAGACGCTGGGGGAGACGCCTGCAGGCCACTTCCGGTTCGCACGGGCATTCATACATAGTCGTAACGGGAATTGTGGGAGGAACCTTTCGTCATGACGTGAGTTGTGGGCTTGTGGGAGGGTGGGTGGTCTGTCTGCAGTAGTAGGGTGGGTGGTTTGTCTGCGGTTGGAAGGATGGTTGGTTGGATGGTTGTTGCGGGTTTTATGTCATGGCAACATCTAAGGTCATATCAGAACGGTTACCGACTTGTGACAGTGCACACTCATTGTGACTTTATATTGCTGCCTGACTGGGAGACCAGGCCACCAGGCCACCAGCACCATGACCTGATATCCCACTCACATTATACTGACACTGAGCCAACCAGACCTTGCTCTATCTTAATAATGCTGAGCGCCTGGCTAGGAATCGACAAGTATAAATTTTAAAGTCATTTGCTTGATTCGACCAGAGTTCGAACCCATGGGTGGGTGAGTGACCTGGGTGGGTGACATGGGGGTGGGTGGGTGACCCGGGTGGGTGGGATGAGGACACAGGGAGGAGTGGTACTGAGGATGACTCCATCTAAGGGTGATGTGAGTGGCTGATAGATGCCCACAAGATCTTTTCTTGTTGTGTGTGTCATGACTTTCACGGCGAAACTTTTGGAAATTGCAGACTGCAACGCATGAACCATTCAAACCAGCATTTAGTTGTTTGTTATGTATTGCTTTATAATACAATATAATTCCTTGGTAGAAAAAAATATCAAGCCAGTGCACTGAATACAAATCTAGAAACTGACTGGAAATCATGGGTTGAGAGCTGTGTAAATACAGTAAAACCTCTCTAAATCGACCGACGATGGGACCGACTTTAAATGGTCCATTTAGGGAGGTGGTTGGTTTCGGGAGTTTTTTTTTGGTATAGTTTCAATGGTATTGTATAGGTGATCGTTTGGGACCCAAATAAAGCGATCGATATAGGGGAGTGGTCGATCTGTGGAGGTGGTCGGTTAGAGAGGTTTTACTGTGTAATTATAGTCCTAGACAGAATGGAATACTGTGGGTAGATTGAAATGTGAGCGGAGAGCGACAGTGTTGCGAGCAAAAGTATACGACGGAAAAAAGCAATAGGGGCGTTCTGGATAGGAGCACACAGATTAGCGAATCAAATCAGTTGACGGTTACAGAGTGTAAGGAATGTAGCCTTTAGAAGGAGCCTGAAGGGCTGGGGGCTGAGGGCTGAGAGGGAGGGGTGAGGAGGCATGAGGGGGTGGGGCAATGAGGGTGTAGGAGCGCATGTTTGGCCCCCGGGAGAGACTTGGGAGGGGAGTGTGTGTGTGAGGGTCAGTGTGGGGGTGGGGTGGGGTGTGGGGTGTGGGGCGGGAGAAGCTGAAACTGAATGTGAAACGTGCACACCGAACAATGTTGGCACAAAATAAAAACATACACACTAATATATATACAATACCGAGTGAGGGCATGTTGAACATAACTTTTAATGATTTCCAGTTAATTTGTCAAAAACAATATATACATTTTAAAAGACAAAAAACCCGGCATACATCTCTTTATTCTGTAGCAAATTAGCAGACAATGTGATAAGAGTAGATAAGGAGTGTGATTAGCTCGCTAATTGATGCCTAAGTATCCGTTATCAACGAAGCCAACAATGGCTTCGGGCCAGCTTCAGCTCTGTTAACTGGCACAACTGTCAGGGTTTTCCTTTTAGAGATGGCTGGCTGCTCATTATAAGGTTAGGGTGGATGTGATAATATCGGAGTAGCCTACAGTGAATTTCACTTTAGTTCAGCAAGCCGTGTCTGACTGTGTCTCCTTCAAGTTCTTTCTGACAGAACCCACTAAGACCCCCCTCTCCCGAACCCCCTAGGGTTTTTTGTGTGTGACAGGCGGTGTGCGGATTGGATACTGCAGTGTGCATCATCCGCATGCATTTAAAAATAGTATTACAATCTGCCCCTTTAAACTAGCTGGTCTACTAGTAGTAGTCTCAAAACGGGTGACTGAATCGATAGAGCGCAGGCTGCGGAATGTCGGGAGTTTGAATTGTGGTCGAGTCAAAATAATGACCTACAAAATTTATACTTGTCACTTCCCAACATGGCGCTTAGCATCAATAGGATAGGGCAAGGACTGGTTAGCTCAGTATCAGGACCGGGCGCGGTGGCCGAATCGGTAGAGCACAGGCCTCGCGTGCGGAAGATCGGGAGTTCGGTTCCCAGTCGAGTCAAACCAATGACTTTAAAATTGATACGTGTCACTTCCTAGCCTGGTGCTTGGCATTATTAGGATAGAGCAAGGACTGGTTAGCTCGGTGTCAGGATAATGTGACTGAGTGGGATATCAGGTCATGGTGCTGGCGGCCTGATTTTCCAGTGGGGCAGCACTATAAAATCGCCATGAATGCATACTGTCACAAGTCGATACCCGTCCTGATATGACTTTAGTTGTTGCTAGGACATAAAAGAACAACAAACAAACAAAAACTCAGTATCAGGATAATATGACTGTGTGGGATATTGGGTCATGGTGCTGCCAGCCTGGTCTCCCAGTGAGAAGCACTATAAAAAGGCACCATGAGTGTGTATGTGGGAGTCGGTACCCGTCTTGATATGAGCATAGATGTTGCCAGGACGTCTAACTCCAACAAACAAATAAACTCAAGCAGTAGTCTCAGACATGGCCAAAGACTGGCTGGGATGATTAATGACTAATAACAGTCCTATCACCTCACTAACGTCTCAGGGACCCCGTGGAGCAGTCACACTACGACGTGTTGGCCCGGCGTCGAACAACGCGTGGCAACGTGTTGTGTTTTTGAGCGAAACGTCGGAACGCGTCGAGACCCGTTACAAACGCGTTATAAACGCGTTACCGGCGCGTCGGTACACGTCGGTACACTTTGATTGACAGGTCGCTTTGAAGCAACGCGTCGGCGCGCGTCGCCCAGCGCCGAAAGTTTTGTGCAAGCACAAAACTTTCGGCGCTGGCCGACGCGCGCCGACGGGTTGGCTAGCGCGCTACGGGCACGTTTGCAGGACGTCCATACGCGTTACCAGCGCGTAGCCGGCCCGCTCGTAACGCGTCCAGAAACGTTGAGCAATGTCGTGGCATTTTCCCACACTTCCGACGGGCCAGGGAACGTGTGGTTAACGTTCTATCAACGCGTTTGTGGCGCGTTATTGGCGTTGCTCCAGCGCGTCTCGACGGGTTTAACGTGATGATGGCGCGTGTGGACGTGTTTCTGACGCGTCTGAACCTGTGGCCGCCGCGTTGGTGGCGCGTTGGCGGCGTTGCGCCAGCGTGCTGCTGACGCGTCATCAGCGTGTTGGTTTTGAGTATATAATGCTATGGATTTCCTGCTTTGGACACTACAGCTCATGATGGATCTCCCTGCAAACCAAGTTGGCGAATACGAACTAGCCATTCTGCAACATGACCATGACATTCAAGCAGTACTCCTTTACCATCTGAGGCGAAACAAGCGACGTCGACAGACCAGAACGTGGATTAGAGCATGGATCCGGAGGCGGCGACAGTTCGGCATCTACGACCAGCTTCTTGTCGAACTACGGAATGAAGACACGGCATCATTCACAAACTTCATGCGGATGCCTCCGGCAATGTTTGATGAGATCCTAGCCAGAGTTGGTCCGCGGATAACAAAGCGCTACACAACGTACCGAGAACCCCTGGAGCCTGGCCTGAAGCTGGCACTGACTCTGCGTCATCTAGCCTCTGGGAACACCTATGCATCCATGAAGTTTGGGTGGAGGGTGCCCCACAACACACAATCACTAATTGTGCGCGAGGTCTGCAAAGCAATCATCGACGAATACATCGACGACACCATGACCTGCCCCATGACTCCTGATGGATGGCGTGCCATCTCGGACAAGTTCATGTCAAGGTGGAACTTCCCACACACATGCGGAGCACTAGACGGCAAACATATCGCGTGCCGGTCTCCCCGAAAGAGTGGCTCCCTTTATTACAACTACAAGGGGTTCTACTCGATCGTGCTCCTTGCCCTCGTTGATGCGGATTACAAATTCATCTGGGCAGATGTTGGTGGCTGCGGATCCGCATCAGACGCACAAATCTACAATGCTTGCGAGCTGAAGGCCGCCGTTGAAGAAGGTCATTTGGGTTTCCCTGCCAGCGAACGTATCGTGGAGGGGCAGAACCCTGTACCGTACTACCTCATCGGCGACGATGCGTTCGGCCTACGACCTACACTGATGAAACCCTACAGCCGGAGGGGTATGACGAATGAAGAAAGAATTTTCAACTACAGGATTTCGCGGGCTAGGCGAGTGGTTGAAAATGCTTTTGGCATCCTGGCCAACCGGTTCCAGGTTCTCCTCACCACCATGCAGCACCACCCCTCCACCGTGAAGTTAATCGTGACCGCTTGCCTGGTGCTGCACAACATGATGCGGATGCGATATCCGGGCCTGCAGAACCAGCAGCTGGACCGTGAGGATAATTAACAGCACACCGTGATACCCGGACAATGGAGAGATGGCCACAACCTGCCTGACGTGGACGTTCCTGTAGCTGCAATGAACACTGGGTCCAGGGCCGGAAAAGAGCAACGCAATCTCCTGAAGGACTGGACCAACTCGGCACGCGGTGCCGTTGCATGGCAGAACAATATGATTTAGTGGTGTGTTATTACTCTGATCTGTGTCCTTTATGATAGTTTGTGAAACTTTTACTTAAACAAAATTGACAATTCTGTTGGTTTGAATAAAAGGTTTCAATATATGTTGTTGATACCTAACCATACTTAACATTTTTGTTATTATTTTCA
>CM059186.1:85936399-85965631 GCA_030323885.1 Branchipolynoe longqiensis | reverse complement strand
AACCCCATCTCGATGAGCTCCCCAACCTTCTAACGAAGCATCAGTAGTAATTACTGTATTAGGTTCCGCCATGCGGATTGGATTTGGTGAACTTGCTATATGTTGCATCCACCATCCAATATCCTGTAACCCTTCTTGCGAAATAAACATCTTTCGCTCAAAATTGCCTTTAGTTCGTGTTAACGCTAAATTTTTATCTATTTCTAGCGACTTAATATGGGCCTTCCCATATAACACAGCAGGTGCATATGAGGTCATTATGCCAATAAGAACAGCAACCTGTCTAATTTTTGGCTTTGATAACTTAATAAGCTGAGTCGCTGTAGTCATAAACTTAATTAGTTTTTGTTCTGTTATCGACACTGTAAGGGACTGTGTATCCAGAATAAACCCTAAACATTTAAGTTGTTTTGTTGGTTTAAACACTGACTTTTGTTGATGTACATAAAACCCCAATTTAGTGAGTAATGCACATAAATCCAAAACTGCATTCACACAACCAATTTGTGTTGATGCTATAATAAAAGAATCATCTATGTATGGAAACATTATATGACCCTTCCTCGCCATTACCGAGAAAACAGGTTTAAGCAATTTAGTAAATAAACGTGGCGCACAAGCTAAGCCATTCGGCATACAGGTAAACTCATAGAGTTGGTTATCCCAAATAAATCGAAGAAATTTTCGGTATTTTTCCATTATGGGAAGCGTATAATATGCATCCTGTAAATCAACACTAGCCATCCACGCATCTGGTGTAATCAGATCCCGTGCCGTATCTAGAGAGAACATTTTAAAATGTCTATATTCCACCCTTTTATTAAGGATTGTTAAATCCAGGATCATTCGAACATCACCATTAGGCTTCGGTCTCGAGAAAATGTTTGAAATAAACTGTCCTGAACAGTGTGTCACTTTTTGTATAATTCCTTTCTCAAAGAATTTATGTACCTGTTTAGTTAGTGCGTCTCGTTCAACTGGTTGAATGTTATATGGAAAAGGTATTATACTTTGTACAGGAATTTGTGTAAAAGGAATTTGAACACCCCTAACTATTTCTATAATTTCTTGGTCACTAGTAATTTTGTGCCACTCAGAAATATGATTACTAATATTACCAGCCACAAAGTTGCTTACAGTTTGTGTGTTTTTAGAGGCTACAGGGACTTGTAAAGTTTGTGTTTGGACCTCTACTTGGACCCCCCCCTGGGGAAAGGTCTCGACGAGTTGAACCCTCGACCTATTGGCCGTGCGGTGTTGTCGGTCCAGCCTGGGCGAGCGCCCCGGCCCCGAAACCCTTGACCAAAGTTTGAACTCGGTCTGGTTCCTCTGGTGAACCGTCGTGGACGAAAATCCCCTCGTGACTTTTTGAAACGAGGAACTTCCTGTTTCTTCTTGCCATCCATGTTTTTGCCACTCTTGGCTGCAGTCTCTACCTCTTTATAGAGGTATTGTAGTTGACCGCCAAACATCTTGGTATTATCTAAAGGTTTCCCTTTAATCGGCTCTGGAGCAAGATAGAGCGTAAACTCCTTCCCCTCATTATCGGTAACCTTCTTAGAGCGAGCCACTTCTTTGCCAGCATCTGTGCAAACTGACTTGAAGACATTTTCATATCTTCGAAACGACAGGTAATTACCTGCCGCCGCTAGTACTGCAATGCCTTTGTCCATTGTCTTAGCCAAAGACGAGAACTTATTTTCACTCTGCATCCTATTAGCCACAGGAACAATAGCTGTTAGGGTAGCCAACACTGCCTTATGCACTGTGTGCAACACATCCTCAAACTTCTTACGGTCATCCGTCATATTGACATCCCGATCCATTTCTTTAATGATGGAGTTGGGAACACCCTTTATGCCTGTTAACTCATCTCCTAACTTGGAGATAACCTCCGCCGGTTTGAACGTGCGAAAATGACCATTCACGGTCTCGCGCATAAGCGTAGTGGTTTTAACCCGCTTAGCCTTTGGCTTCTCCACCTTCTTAGCCACTTTAGTGCCAATGTCCGCATAGACCCCTTCATATACGGTGTCTGAGTCTGATTCCGTAGAAGTAGACTCAGTGGACAACTCAGAAGAAGAATATTTCCTCTTCCTCTTCTTCTTTTTGGACTTAGTCTTCCGCTTTTTGCGCAAACCAGACTCTGCCCGCTCCTTGGTGAATTCATCACCCGAAGAAATCACCTGTTTCTTCTTCTTCCTCCGTTTAGGAGAAGGAGGAGGAGGAGCCTTAAGCTCCACCGCCGAGTCTGTGTCCAAGAAATCCTCAAATGAATCCTCTTGGACACTCGGCCTACGCCGCTTCCGAGACACAGGCGATTTTGCAGTCAAGATGTGGCTTTCCAATCTTGCAAAGCGAGCCTCCCAATCTGGAGGCGCAGGCACATCAGGCACTGCGTCCTCGTCCGGGTCGGAGAGGATATGCGCCCGGGGCTGTGTCGACGGCCCTGCCGACAACACAGGTGAGGAGTCGTACTCCTCGTCCACTCCACTCGGAACACGCCCCTCGGCTGCTGCTGCACCGCGCTTACTCCGCTTCGTGGCCATCGGGAGCTGAAACAAAGATTTTTGGTCAGTCCCGGTATATATATATGTCACAATATGGTTGTTTCAAACTCATTTGGACATCTATTGGTGTTAGAGAACGTGTTTATACCGTTATAACACAGGCGTAATAAGCTAAATTTGTGCGTGGGTTGTGGGTCAAGCCCAAACCTTACGCGGGGTCGGGACCAGTGTATCGGCCCGCCCATCCCTCTGTTCCGCACACTTCTCCCACCTGTGACTACTACGTCAACAAGTTGGAGAAAATGCTACGAAACTCGGAGAAACGCCTGAAAAAGTTTTGTCTAGGGGAGTCTATAAAAGAAACCCAGGAGCATCTCCAACATTACTCTCTATTAGAGTACGAGAGAATTTCCACATGAGATAGGGCGAAACCCACATCTCTACCCATAGTCACACGGTGACCCGGGTGTTGACATAACCGCTAATGACCGGTTTGGTTCCTTCGCGAAACCCACTCGAGTGTTCTATCCTTGGTTGTTTATAACCAAATAACTCGTCCAAATTGGACCAACGAAAGTCTAAACTTTCCATATTGATGCTCTAATGCATCATAATTAAGCTAACCACAGTTTTTATTATACTTACTGCGTATTTGCTTGTATGTAGACTAATTTTGCCGGAGCAACCCAACGACACGTTATCCAGTCGTGAGTTGTATATGCTAATTGCTGGTACCGGACGTGCTTACCTCTCCCTAGCCTGAGGCTAGCCTGAGGCTGTTTACCGAGGTAAAATATATATATATATATATGTGTGTATGTATTTATGTATGTATACATTATCTATGTATGTATGTAGGTATGTATGTATGTAGGTAGACATGTATTAGCAATTGGCAGGAAACAATCTACACACACACACCAACTAGCTGCGTAGACTGTGAATGGGGGACCTCCGACTTTTTAGTTCAAATTCGTGCCGTTAGCGTCGCCACTGAACGAGTGGGCCTATTCGGCACACTGTCACACTGCAAACTTAATGGCCGTGAGCAATCTTCATACAGAAAAAGTGAAATATCTCTAAAACCACACTACCTAGACACAAAACGCTTGGAAGACATATAGAAAACATATTCACCGAATAAATTATATTAAATTTATATGGTTAGGGTTGTGCATTTCTATTAATTTTGAATGAAATAGACGTTTTTCACTGCGCGTACCGACAAACTCAATGCATTGTCAATGGCAGTGAGCAATCTTCATACAGAAAAAGTTTAATATCTCTAAAACCACACCACCTAGAAGCAACCCGCTTGGAACACATATAGAAAACATATTCAATGAATAGATTATATTAAATTTATAAGGTTAGGCTTCTGCATTTCTATTAATTTTGAATAAAACTAACATTTTGCACTGTGCGTACCGGCAAAGTCTATGCATTGTCAATGGGTGTGAGCAATCTTCATACAGAAAAAGTTAAATATCTCTAAAACCACACCACCTAGAAGCAACCCGCTTGTGGCACATATAGAAAATATATTCAACGAATAGATTATATTAAATTTATAAGGTTAGAGTTCTGCATTTCTATTAATTTTGAATAAAAATTGACGTTTTGCACTGCGCGTACCGGCGAACTCAGTGCATTGTCAATGGCCTTTTAGGACCACTGGTACCGATGCGCCATCTAGTGTCAACAAATGAACTACCCCGGATGTCCCCCATTCGTCTACCTAACAATTCATCTGAGACAGCTTGACTAAAGGCATCACTGCACATACTCAGTATGACAACTACTGTTGTCTACTGTGTTGACTATGTGACGACACTGCCACACTACTTCCCACAGACCGCTGTGTGTAGTTGCCTAGCAACGAGAAGGAGCAAAAATAAGGACGTTGCTTGGGAGAACAGCCAGGGAATTGTTGAAGTAAGGAGCCGGATTTGTAGATTTCAAAGCAGCCAGATTTGTAGATTTCAAAGAGGGTTGATTGTCAACAGTTTTCCTGTCCCTTACTGCATCTGCCGCATTGGCGAAGCCTTCAGTGAAAAACAAAACAAAACAGAACAAAACAAAACAGAAAGAAAGAAAAGATGTCTGGAGAACGATATCGGAAACATTCAGCAGGAAAACTATGCCTATAGTATGACTTGGCAGCAATATTAGTAGTCAAATCGGTCACGTGACTAAAATGGAGGAGGGCTGTGTTCTGTGATGCCTCATCTAAGATATTTCAGATCAAGTAGATTATAACAATCTATATCATATATTTATCTCAGAAAAATGACAGAAACTCAAAACTATCGGACTATGCAACGTTAATCAACACATGCAGCAACAAATGTTAAATTAACAAAATAATATAGTGTTCTTACCAAATAACTATCATCCCCAACAAACCAACGTCGAAGAGAGAGATAGCATTGAGAACCAATATTGCATCTTATTTTTTTTAAACTCCTTTCTCCGTTAGCAACTGATAATGATATCGCCACTGCATGACCTTGACCCTGACCCTCAAGTAAATTACCCTGCTTATGCCAGCTCTCGTCCCTCAGCATAATCACGTGGGCTCCCCGAGAGATCCCGCACGCACATGTCATATGGGTTGATTGGTTGGTTGTTGTAGTGTTACGTCCTGGCAACATCTAAGGTCATATCAAGATGGGTACCGACTTGTGACAGTGTGCACTCATGGCGACTAAATAGTGATGCCCCACTGGGAAACCAGGCTGCCAGCACCATGACCTGATATCCCACTCAGTCACATTATCCTGATACTGAGCCAACCAGTCCTTCCCCTATCTTAATAAGGCTGAGCGCATGGCAAGGAAGTGACAGGTATACATTTTTAAGTCATTGGTTGGAATCAACCCATATTCGAACCCTTGGAATCGAATCCCACGATCTACCAAAACAGGAGAATGGACGCTCAACCCGTCTGGTTTGTCATACGGGTATACAGCCTGAGGCAGAAGGGCAATCCCCGGCAAGCCAAGCCCACGTGCACGGTGTAAGGGGGGAGGGAGGCAGACGGCAGGCGGGACCGCCTCCCCACCTGCTGTAGTCGCATTAGACATGACTGTCCCAATAGGCGATATCCCCCCACCCATCCCACCCACTTCCCACCCGACTGGCCTGACGCTTGGACAAATCTCTCGGTAATGGTTTGTAGCCCGCGGGGTAGATACTGCAGTGGTCTGTGTGTGCGTGTGGGGGGGGGGGGGGGGGGGGGCATATGGGGCATGGGGGATAACGGGGTAAGGGTGTAAGGGGGCAGGGTGTAGGTGTCCTGTCACGGACACGACCCGCACGTACAGCCCTGAGGTTTTTTTTGTGTTTTTGTTGTTGTTGAAGATTTATACTGCCTATCATGGATAAGCCTGAATAGGCTTGTTTTCACCATTAGACAGTTTGTCGATAGAAAGCCCGAGCCTACACTTTTACCGACCCAAGGGATTTTTAACCTCCCACACCACATAGACATGGTATGAGAGCAACCGGCCTTTGATGACGCTGTAAGTTATACACAGCGGTGGAAATCCAAATTGGCAGAGCTGGGGGCATGGGGAAACGAACCACCGACCTTCAGATTAGGAGTCCGACCTAGAAAAAAGTCAGACACTCTAACCATTCCGCTACAGAGAACACCACTCTAGCACCAGCCAACTGGTCATCTGATCAGTTTAGGTGAGTGTGTGGTTGGTGTGTGGTTAGCATACATCAGCATACATATTTATTAAATGCTTATTGCCAGGTATGGAGTGTGTGTGGCAATACACATTTAATAAATACCTAAGGTAAGGAAACTGGAAATAATCGGTAGCAAGCTCATTAAAGCACCGTCACCCCTACCTTATCCCACTCCAAATCTACTCCACCCCTACCACCCCCACTCCAACCCTGCCACCCCCCACTCCACCCATACCCCCACTCCACCCCAACCACCACCGCCCCACTCCACCCCTACCCCCACTCCACTCCTACCCCACCTTTACTCCACCTCCCCGATCCCATCTCCACATCTACTCCACCCCCAACCCCCAACCCTCCACCCCCACCACCAGTCCACCTCCACCTCAGCCCACCACTTCACCCCTTACCCATCCCTACCGCCACCCCTACCTCACCCACACCGCACCCCTACTCCACCCCACCCCCTCTCCACCCCCACCCTTCCCCACCCGGCGCCTGCCCTCCAGCCACTCAACCACGTGGCACATGAGGGGAGTGTACGTCTCAAGGGTGAGGCATATGGCGCCTCCTGTCGGTGTCCTCTGACACCAGTCCTCCAGCAGGTCATATTTGGTAACAACCTCTCGCCGAAGCTCCACCACTTCGTTCTCCTTTTTCACCTCTGTTTCTTCCTTCGCCCCCCCCCTCCTCACACACACTCGCACCCCCCCTCAACACACAAACACCTCCTCTTCACTCTCATCCGCTTACCTTCAACGATTCCGCCCTAGCGTGCTAACCATTATACTATCTAGGCTCCCCGATGTAATGAACCTGTTCATCTGGCATTTCATCTGGGGAGGTCAGTGCACCTCAGACAGTAGAATCTTTTATAATGGTCAATGTAATATAGTTATGTTTTTTTGGGGTGTTTTTTTTTAATGTGCCAGAAAGCATAAGTCCCTTCTTTGTATTGTATTAAATGTACAGATAAATGAATCACACAATCAAAATACAACTAGCCAGGGTTGGTTGTTCGGGTTTTACGTCCTGGCAACATGTAAGGTCATATCAGGAGCTCTGGTATGACCTTACATGCCAGGGTCTGTGGTAGATAATTACCTGATAAAACAACATCAACAACAACAGCTTGCTGGGAACTGTTCTAGTGGTAGTGGCGCCACCTGGCGTGTCTCATTTCTACATGGGTCGGGACGCGCAGTGTTTATTTCCTGCCGCGTGCCGACCTAATGACGAGCATCACAGCACTACTGTCAGTCAGTTTTTTACTCAGGGCTACCACAGAAGTAACTATGGGGACCTTGGCAGCACTATTAGAAGCAAATAAATCTAGAAAGCTAGAACTAGTAGTATAAACCAATGAATCTAGAAAGCTAGAATTAATAGAAGCCAATAAATCTTGAACACTAGAACTAGTAGAAACGGCCAATAAATTTAGAAATCTAGAACTAGTTAAAGCCAATAAATCTAGAAAGCTAGAACTAATAGTAGAAGCCAATAAATCCAGAACACTAGAACTAGTAGTATAAGCCAATAAATCTAGAAAGCTAGAACTAATAGTATAAGCCAACGAATCTAGAAAGCAAGAATAATTAGGAGCTTCGAGAACAAGTAGAAGCATATTTCTGGCGAGGTCTTTCTTTTACCCTTCCTTTTAGCTGTTGTTGCTGCTGTTGCTGTTGTTGCTGTTATTGAGGCAACTGAATGTTCCCACTAGATGGGCCGGTATCGCTCGCAGTCATCTGGATCGTGTTATATAAGCACGATTTGTGTCTGCGAGGGGGCAGCACAAGCGGCAACGTCAAACCACCGCCATTGCATGTAGGGTGGTAATATGGCGGCCCACTCATGCAAGCTTCACGGTGGGTTAGGTGTGGCTTACAACGCGCTGGATTGAATATGGCGGCCCGGTGTGGGTTGTGGTGTGGGTATGTGTGTGTGTGGGGGGGGGGGGTTGTAGTAGATGAGTGTGTGGGTTGTGTCTGTGGGTGTGGCTTGTGGTGAGGGTATGTGTGTGTGTGGGGGGGGGGGTGATGTTGGGTTGTAGTAGATGAGTGTGTGGGTTGTGTCTGGGTGTGGGTTGTGGTGGGTGATATTGAGTCGGGGTAAGAGAGGGTGCGGATTGTTTATGTGGGTGTGGGTTATGGTTAGCTGGATGATTGTTGGAGTTTTACGTCCTGGCAACATCAATAGTCATATCAGAACAGGTACCGACTTGTGACAGTGCGCATTAACAGCGACTTTATATTGACACTGAGCCAACCAGTCCTTGTCCTATCCTAATAATGCCAAGCGCCTGGCTAGGAAGTGACAAATATAAATCTTTAAGTCATTGGTTTTACTCGACCAGGGTTCATATCCCACGATATTAATGACATACTATATACACAGGAGCATTTTCTTCATAGAAACTTTGAAGAGCTAACTACTTATGCCATTTAAAGGATATACTGTGTTAGGTTCCATCCTCAATATTAAAGTAGTTGCAGACTGTGACAGCTCACCCCTATTTGTTTCTAGATGTAAACTGTCTTGGTTTTTCAATACGCCTTGAGAAAGCAAGACGTTTTGAATTCCAAGTAGTGGCCCCTACCTGGTCGTTACGCGTTGTGATGGCAACTGTGGTTTGTGACAGCAGCAGGACTGCATAGGGATGGCAGTTGTAGATTTTGACAGTAGTTACGGGTTGTGACAGCAACTGGGGCTCGTGACAGTGGCGGGAATAGGTAGTGATGTCAGTTGTGGATTGTGACGGCAGTTAAAGGTTGTGACAGCAACTGTGGTTTGTAACAGTGGTGGAGTACATAGTGATGGCAGTTGTGGATTGTGACAGCAGCTATAGGTTGTGATAGGAACTGTGAATTATGACAGCATGAGTGAGTTATGACAGCAGTGGGAATGGGTTGTGACAGACAGACGCGGTAATAATATACATTTGACCTCCGGAACTGAATTAATCAAATCCCAGGAAGCCATGAGTCCAGCCTACCGCTCGCTACGAAATCACCCCGCCCCAGCCTTATGTGTGCGATATTCTAAAAAAATGCTGCGCAATACCATTAAACCCAGGGCCCGGCGAGAGGAAGGAAAAAGCCCCGGCCGAAATAGCCCGCCCACCAGGTGCTATCTAGTAGCTGTAACACCACTGCAGGTACCGACGATGACACTACTGGGAAGTGCGTGGGGGAGTAGGGGAGGGGAGGAGGGGGGAGGGGGGATGGGGAGGGAGGGGAGGGAGGGAGGGGAGGGGAGGGGAGGGGAGGGGAGGGGAGGGGGAGGGGAGGGGAGGGGGAGGGTGGAGGGGAGGGGAGGGGGAGGGGGAGGGCGGAGGGAGGGGAGGGGAGGGGAGGGGAAGGGAGAGGGAGGAGGGGGGGGAGGAGAGGGGAGGGGGAGGAGAGGGGACGGGGAGGAGAGGGGAGGGGGAGGAGGGAGAGGGGGGGGGGCGGGGGGGCGGGGGGGGAGGGGGGGGAGGGGAAGCCAAGGATGGGGATCAGCACAGTAGGCAGCCATGGGTTTATTAGAGCCGGTCAATTCTCGTCGCGAATGGAGAGGTTGCATGTGCACGTCTGTATTCGAAAAGGCCACACTTCAGAAATACATCTAGATTCATGTGCAGCTATGCAGATGGCGAGTGCGCATGCTCAATGAATTCTTTTTTTCTCCCCCCCCCCCTCCCCCATACTGGAAGTGTCGTAAATCTGTGGTGCAACAAATATCAAAGTAATTGCCTATAAACAGGATGCCTGAAATTTAAGAGCGCTGGCTGGCTTGCTGGCTTGCTGACTGGCTGGCTTGCTGACTGGCTGGCCGGCCGGCAAGATGGCTCTGACTACCTGGCTCTGGGTGGCTGGCTGGTTTGCTCGCTGGCTTCTTATGTGGGAGGTCGTAGGTTCGAAAGCCTACCGAGTCAAACCAATGACTTACAAAATGGATACGTGTTACTACCTAGCCGGGCGCTCAGCAACATAGGACAAGAACTGGTTTGCTCAGTCAGATTCCAGATAATGTGACTGAGCGGGCTATCGGGTCATGGTGCCGGTGAGCGAGGCTTCCACTCGCTATAAGTGCACAGTCACAAAAATTGGAACTCGTCATGCTATAACCTTGAATGTTGCTAGGGATAGGACATAAAACGCTAAACAAACCAATAGTGTTTACTCATTATCCAACCCTCCGCCTTGTCTGTGTATACAGCAGCATTCAATTGCTACCCACATCCCCAATCTCACACCACCACCCTCCTCCACCACCACCACCACCACCACCACCACCACCACCACCGTCAGTCAGCACACAATCACATAGAACTGCTAGCGCCACGCAATATGCAACCCATGCCCTGGATATCTGCAATCAGTATACAGGCCCCTGGGAAGTAGAGCAAAGGACACAGTATGTAACCGAGGTGGAATGCATCCATTATAAATGCGTAATTAATGACATACCCATCCATTGTTGACCGCTATTTATTACTATTGTCATGGAGGTGATGAATAGCTGGTTTCGAACGCACACTTATTGCCATTCCGTAGCTAGCGTTCTAACCAGTACACTATCAGAGAGCTTGTATATAGATGAGAGGGACAACTCCCGCGAAAATCGGTAACACAGGCTACAGTGGCGCCTCTCGCGGTTATTGTTGAACAAGGCTTGAGTTTGACGGTACACGCAGTGCAAAACATCAGTCTTATTCAAAATTAATAGGAATCCAGAACCCTAACCGTATAAATTTAATATAATCTTTTTGGTAAACATGTTTTCTATATGTGTTCCAAACGGCTTGTTTCTATGTGGTGTAGCTTTAGAGATATTTCACTTTTTCTGTATGAAGGTTGCTCACCGCCATTGACAATGCATTGAGTTTGCCGTACGTGTAGTGCAAAACGTGTATTTTATTCAAAATTAATAGAAATACAGAACCCTAACCATATGAATTTAATACAGTCTCATCATTGAATATGGTTTCTATATGTGTTCCAAACAGTTTGTTTCTATGTGGTGTAGTTTTAGAGATATTTCACTTTTTCTGTATGAAGATTGCACAAGACCATTGACAATGCCTTGAGTTTGCTGGTACACATAAACTGTTCAACAACCACCACTTGGAGCGCCACAGTCGGCAGCTGTTAGACGGTCTAGTATGACAGTTGTCCCTCTCATCTATATACACACTCTCTGACACTATCTAGGCTCCCTGCTGCATGCTTGCCTGTATATGTGGCTCTTTGCCTGAGACTGAGAGGCCAGTGCAGACTACTACACTCATCCCCCTGGGATTGTAAGTCTTTTAAATGGTTTATGTCTGTAAGTCGTTTAATCCTTACAATTACATACATATAGGCAACACACTTACAATATACAGGGAAGGTTCAACAACCATACAGCACATAGCTTATACCGGATCCTGGTCACGTTCATGAATTAGTATTGACAAACTACAACACAGACTACACATACACCTTTGAAGCAATGCTTCCATTGATATTGATCTCTAGGTGGCAACTGTAAATAAGACATTGATCTAGTATTGGAACTAAACAGAACAGACACTTTGGAATACATACTATCAGATAATGCAGTGTCGGGGACAGTCTCATTGGCCTGGTAGCTGTGTTTATATGCATGAAAAGACACCCCAGGGTGACATTTATTGATACACATGTGTGTGAGTGAGGGAGGAGTGAGTGAGTGAGTGAGTGAGTGACTGGAAGAGTGAATAACGGAGTGACAGTGATTTTTGCATTATGTCGGCCAAAGCCAGATGGTGGGTGACTTTAGCATTCTGGCAGATAGGACTCAGCCCATGAAATAGTACATGGCAATGCAACATTAAAGCAGGTGCTAGCTCATGAAAGTACAGTGAAAGCAAGTTAGAACCCACAGTTGTTTAATTCAAAAGTAATTCAATAAACTGAACCCTGATTTAGCGCGACTCCACTGTTTTCACGATGACATTTTATGGACACCAATAAGTTTCTGTTGTAAGTAGTATATGTGAATATCGCATTGAAACAGGTTTGTTGTAAGTAGTATATGTGAATGTCACATTGAAACAGTAAGTTTCGACTGTTGTCTTACATGTGAATATTGCATTGAAACAGGTTTCCGCTGTAAGTAGTATATGCGAATGTCGCATTGAAACAGGTTTGCTGTAAGTAGCATATGCGAGTGTCGCGTTGAAACATGAGGCATTGAAACATGTTTGTGTAGCAAATAGTACACCTATATTTGAATGTTGTATTCACACAGGTGGTGCCACCTAATGTAAGTAGTATATATTTATAAAGGTTGACCTTTTTTTTTCTTATACCAGGATTTACTGTTTCTAGAATTGTGGTGTTCTCTGTGGCGGAGTGGTTAGAGTGTCTGACTTTTTTCTAGGTCGGACTCCTAATCTGAAGGTCAGTGGTTCGATTCCCTGTGCCCCCACCTCTGCCTATTTGGATTTCCACCGCTGTGCACAACTTACAGCGTCATCAAAGGCCGGTTGCTCTCATACCATGTCTATGTGGTGTGGGAGGTTAAAAATCCCTTGGGTCGGTAAAAGTGTAGGCTCGGGCTTTCTATCAACAAACTGTCTAATGGTGAAAACAAGCCTATTCAGGCTTATCCATGATAGGCAGTATAAATCTTCAACAACAACAACAACAAAAATAAGTGCGGACACTTTTTTCTCCTTCATATTACTACTACATCTAGTGAACTGCATGAATTCAAGTCAATACTGCCTATCAAAAAGATAAGGGTGGTTTTGATAACTACCTTAGGTAATCAGATTATTGACTGCAACATTAGCTCAAATCAACGAACCCCTATTTAACACGCTGTCAATGCATGCAGTGATCTGAAAGCTACTCAATTATGCACCTGACTGCTTCGTACCACAGCAGGGCACATCGCTGTGTGTGTCGGCGCCCAACCCCGAAACCACACACACACATGTGCTTAGTGTTTGATATAGACCACTCTGTCAGTCAATTCCAACCTCATATTCCCTGGCAGCGCAGCGAGAAAGCAATGTGCCAGTGCAGCCCCGATGGCAGGAAATAGGCAATCACTGGTAATCATTTCTTGGAGTAGGACCTGTCACGGCTGGGCACAGCGGTCACTTGGGGGCAAGCGCGTGTGTTAAAGACTCCATACATGCAAACAACTCGGTGTCCAGCAATTAAAGGTTGGCAAACACCACCAAACCCTCAATGTATTCAATAGTCACCTGATTAAAGATTACTGTTGCCATTTTGTATGTTTCTAAGCTAAGGGGTCATCCAACGTTTGTTTGATAACTACATACAAATGAGGTTATTCTCTCATAGGGTTAACACTGTCAGGGATTTATTTGTTTATTACATTCATTGATAAAGTGTCTTCTACATGCCACTACTCCTTCCCCATCCCGACTAACGCTAAGCGACTAGCAGGGTTCGAACCCCACGACCGGCCAGGGAAGGAAGCAGTCAAGTTATTCGGCGATACCATCTGGATCTCAAAACTGTCATGATTGTAGAAAGAGTATGATAAGGTGGAGAATGGAAAGGGGTTGCCAGCTATTATATATGATATTGATTCAATTTTCTTTTGGTAAACATGAAGTTACATAATGGGATGGCTTTCAGTTTTTGCCATATAGTTTAGATGAATAAATTAGGTTGATTCTTATCCTTATTCTTCTTCTTCTTCTCATTATTATTATCTATTTTACGTTAGCTAGAAGTAATTAAAATTTTTGGATTAAAAAAATGCATTATGAAAGAAATAAGCTAATTGTAAGTCTCATACTTAGAGTTACAAATACCCAACTAATACACTACTCAGATAGTGCATACAAAGAGCTAGTGCATACACAGGGAAGGTACAACACTATAAAGCGTGCAGCATGTCCAGAATCCTGGTCATGACACCAATGTCATGTAAGGTTCTTTTTTTGCAAAGGAAGGGAAACATTGCACTTAGTGGGATTCAAACCAACAGTTCTGCCATTCCTGGGGTAGTGCCCTAACCATTAGCCTACATAAGCTCCCTGATGCAAATGAACATCTAACCAGTTTGTTTGTTTGTTGATGTTTTACGTCCTAGCAACATCTAAGGTCATATCAGGACGGGTACCAACTTGTGACAGTGCGCACTCATGGCGACTTTATAGTGCTGTCCCACTGGGAAACCAGGCGGCCGGCACCATGACCTTGTATCCCACTCAGTCACATTATCCTGACACTGAGCACACCAGCCCTTGCCTTGTCCTAATAATGCCGAGCGCCTGGCTAGGTCATTGGTTTGACTCAACCGGGGTTCGAACCCACGACCCCAGACGGACGCTCTAACTCAGTCTTCCATGCTGGTAGATCGTGGGTTCGAATCCCGGTCGAGTCAAACCAATGACTGTCCATGCCTACATGTGAACCTGTGACATTTCACCTGGTCTAGGTCAGTGTAACTTACTACCACACTGTTGGACACTTGGCAATATCACCTCTGGCTAAGATGACCAGACGGGGTGGCCGAATGAGTTGAGTGTCTGCCTCCTGTTTTGGGAGATCGGGGGATCCGAACCCATGGGATCATTGGTTCGAACCCTGGTCGAGTCAAACCAATGACTTAACAATTGATACTTGTCGCTGCCTAGCCTGGCGCTCGCCTTTATTAGGACAGGGCAAGGACTGGTTGGCTCAGTGTCAGGATAATGTGACTGAGTGGGATGTCAGGTCATGGTGCTGGTGTCAGGTGGTGGTCTGGTTTCCCAGTGGGGCAGCACTATAAAGTAGCCATGAGTGTGCACTGTCACAAGTTGGTACCCGTCCTGATATGACCTTAGATGTTGCTAGGATGTGAAACAATAATAAACAAACAAACAATCTGGCTAAGATCATCAAAGCTTTGCCTACAGTTAGAAGTCCTGCTTTGAAGCTTAAATATAATAAATATGCGCACTCATGAAGGCGGAATTGTCAAGGGGAATTATTAATTTCCTGCTGTGATAAGTCAATAAATGCAATTCACTATAGCTCATGGCACATCTAGCTTTGAAGAGATCACATATAAGAATCACAAACTCTACATGATAGTTTCTTTATAGACTACATCACGGTTCCGACTGCGCATGCGCTGAAAACGGCCGTGGGAGCAAAGCAAAGGCGTACGGCCATTGACTTTGCCTATATGCGCATTGAAAAATGTCAGTTTTATTCAAAATTAATAGAAATCCAAAACCCTAACCTTATAAATCTAATATAATCTTTTTGTTAAACGTGTTTTCTATATGTGTTCCAAGCGGTTTGTCTCTAGGTGGTGTGGTTTTATCAATATTTTACTTTATCTGTATGGAGATTGCTCACTGCCATTGACAATGCATTGAGTACTCTGGCTATGGCTCTAACACTAGTCTGAGTGCCTAAATCTTTCTAAATCTAAATGCACATGGCATAAGATGTGCTGATTATATTGATGTAAATGCAATGCTGGATCAAAGATTAATATATTTTTTTAGTTAGTATTCTATGTTTCAAACAAGAGCTGAGTAGAGCTGAAACTAGCACATTTCATAGCTGCACCCAGTGTATTAGCATGTGCCATGTGCTTTTGTGGGGGGGGTTTTGCTCTGATGCATCCGACAATGCACCGCGCCGCTGGAACCGTGATCTAGTCTATTAAATCTTCCTAGACAGGTGCTCGGCATTATTAGGATAGGGCAAGGACTGGTTGGCTCAGTGTCAGAATAATGTGACCGAGTGGGATATCAGGTCATGGTGCTGGCAGCCTGTTCTCGCAGTGGGGCAGCACTATAAAGTCACCATGAGTGTGCACTTTTTACAAGTCAGTACCTGTCCTGTTTTGATCTTAGATGTTGCTAGGATGCAAAACTCCAACAACCAAGCACCTTTGTTAAAAGGTGCTTTCCCAGGCATAACAAGCTATATGGCATTTGTTAGTAGTAGCAAGATGCACATCTAATATAGTGTAGTTGAGTATTTGAAAATGAGAATGCACCTGAATACATGTGGGCATGGCAAATAGTTATTCCATGATATTGAAAGACATGAGGAGTTCAGGCGGAAAACCACGTAAACACCAATCCAAAAATTGAGATAAACATTGGAGTCAAACCTTCAAAAAGTTCATTTTTTTACAGTCATATCTTTTTTGTTCATTGCTCCACAACCATAGCAAGACACGTGGAATTAGTGAGAATTAAAATTACCCTCAGGTAACGATCTTATTATATTGGCATTTACCGGGTTTTGCACCCGAACTCTTCAGATGATTCCAAGTTAGGGTAGTTGCCAGTTTTGGTTTCTTCTTGGCTATGAGGACAATTTGTGGGCAGGTTTCCCGGTACGGCTGTGAAGGGTTTTGAGCAGTGTCCAGGGCATTGCAGTCTCTGATACTCAGGGATGAAAGTGGTCTTCTTTTTCCTTTTTTGTTGTTGAAGATTTATACTGCCTATCATGGAAAAGCCTGAATAGGCTTGTTTTCACCATTAGACAGTTTGTCGATAGAAAGCCCGAGCCTACACTTTTACCGACCCAAGGGATTTTTAACCTCCCACACCACATAGACATGGTATGAGAGCAACTGGCCTTTGATGACGCTGTAAGTTATACACAGCAGTGGAAATCCAAATAGGCAGAGGTGGGGGGTCTCTGGCAAAAAACGCGGAAACGCCGATAGCCAATTTCCGTGAAAACGCGGATTTCCCCACATAGGATTAGCACTGTCAGTGAATCGTGGAAAAATGCCGGAAGTCAAGTTTCAACTATCCTTGTTGTGACTGTATTATCTATCGCCCATACCTAATTTTTGTTTGGGTTTAATGTTCTAGCAATGTATAAGGTCATATAAGAACAGGATTCAAGCTAACCAATTGTTGTCATATACATGCTGATTTGTTGGCATTTTGCTTAATGTTAATCGGTAAATACAAAAAATCGCGGAAATCCGCGAAATCGCCGAGATCTTTCATCCCTGGATACTACAGGCAGACTGAAGAGAATATAATCAACAGATACTCATTGATCGTTCATCTGTCTTAAACTTAAATGGGCTGTAAGTGTAACACGATCAGAACAACTTTACTTATTCACAGTTATTATGATCAGATATGACGAGTTATAATGTGTATAGTCTTAAAAGAACCTATACTTCAGGAGTTATCTAGGGCCCCCCATCGCCACCACCACCACCGTTAGCACTACCACCGTCAGCACTACCACCACCACCACCACGACCGTCATTACCACCACCACCGTCACCACCCATGCCACCACACACACCACCACCACCACCACCGTCATTACCACCACGACCGTCACCACCACCACCACCCATGCCACCACACACGCCACCACCACCACCACCACCGTCACCACGATCACCACCACCCATGCCACCGCACACGCCACCACCACCACCACCGTTAGCACTACCACCGTCATTACCACCACCACCACCACCACCACCGTCATTACCACCACCACTGTCACCACCCATGCCACCACACACGCCACCACCACCACCGCCACCGTCATTACCACCACCACCGTCACCACCACCCATGCCACCGCACACGCCACCAGCACCACCGTCACCACCACCACCCAGGCCACCACCACCAGCCCCACTATCACCATCACCACCACCACCACCACCACCACCAGCCCACCACCACCACCACCGTCACCACCACCACCAGGCCACGACCACGACCACCAATACCACCACCACCACCATCATCCCCACCACCACCGTCAGCACCACCCGCGCCCTCCCCTCTCAGGATGTCAGTGCTAACACCAGGGAGGCTCCTCAAGGTGTGTGGGGGGAGGCGAGTAGGTGGAGGTGGGGACACCAGCCGTTTCCAACTGATACCCCTACACAGAGCTTGAATCAATAGACTCAGGGACCCCCTCGGGAACCAGCAATCAAGATCTATGGACGATCCATGACGCATGGGCAAGGCGTATTGTGGGCGTGGCCAGGCGCCCTGTTGCTTCTCTGGGTAGTGTTTTACCAAGGAAGTGTCAGCAGTTTCTTGTTGCACAATTTAGTATTCCAGTGCCCGGTGCTCAGTCTCTCTCTATGACAGTCGTTTTCATCACCGTTGATAAAATAGCACTATTTGATATGGTTATTTGGGGCAGATAGCCGAAAGACAAATATGTTGATATAGTGAATATACAGGAATGAAAGTGGTGTCTGGTCAGAAACAGAGAAATCAGGCTGAGACCTTGGCGCTATCTAGTGGGTTCCAACAGAACCAATGGCGAATTTCCGCGAAAATGGGGATATTCTCCAATAGGATTGGCACTGCCGAGAATCATGGGGGAAAATGCCGGAAGTCAGGTTTCACCTGTTCTTATGACTGTATTATCGCCTATGCCAAACTGTTTCTTGTTTGGGTTTTATGTTCTAGCAATAACTAAGGATATAAGAACGGGGTTTGGGCTAACGAATTGCTGTCATATACAGTATAACCCCAAACTTGAAAGGACCCTAGAAATCTGTTTGGATTAACTGATCATTGGTTTAACCAAGCTTTGGCTTCGACTTTAACTTGGCTTTGGCAAAAACGCGGGTGCATTATGAATATAATATACAATGTATGTGGACACTTTGATTATTGTTTTGATGTATATACAGTATAACCCTGTTAAACCAAGCTCGGTTAAACCAAACGATCGGTTAATCCAAACTTTTTTCGTCGGCCCGGCAAAATACTACCATTTACCATATAAAAAAAGTTGGTGGGGTCTCAGATGACTTTATAACCACATGAAAGTTTGGTTTAACTGTACTGGAAGTGGCCTGGGTCCTGAAATTTTGTTTGGATTAACCAATAATTTGGACTTTGGTTTAACCAACTTTTTTAATTGATAAATGGTAGTATTTTGCCGGGCCGCCGAAAAAAGTTTGGATTAACCGATCGTTTGGTTTAACCGAGCTTGGTTTAACGGGGTTGTACTGTATATTGTAAAATCATGGAAATCCGCAAAATCGCAGAGATCTTTCATACCTAAACATATGTAATGCTTTGCAAACAGAACCTAGCAACACTCCAGGCCACCCGCCTGATGTAGCATTCAAACAGGCCAGTTACCCATACCCACAACGGTTACTGCCAGCGTGTAAAGTCAGCATGGCAACATTGCCCCGGAAGAGCGCTGGCTGCTTTCCTGAGCTGTAGGTCATGGGTTCGAGACCCGACCGAGTCAAATTAATGACTTACACAATTGGTACTGGTACTAGCTTGGTATTCAACATTAATAAGATAGGTCAAAGACTGGTTTGCTAAATGTCAGGATAATGCGACTGAGGAGGGGCTGGAATATTGGGTCATGACACTAGCAGCCTGGTCTCACAGTAGAGCGGCACTCTAATGTCGCCATGATAGCACATTGCTATATGTCGATACAACAAACAAGTAACCACATTCACCATTCCATAAGGCGAGAGTTGTCTCGCGCAATTCACATATGTGTCAATAACACGACTGGCTTTTAAGTTTTAGCCAGCGCCTTACCATGAGCTATAGGTAGCCCTGGGTTGTAAAACCCCAAAAACTCCTTAATGCACATCACACATTCCCCCAAGAGACGCTGCACACACAATTCAGGCTAGGTAAGGGTCATGCAGGAGTCTCTGTACAAACAGGCCACGGCAATACCGCCCCCAAAGACATACATCGGTACACTCAGGTCTAGCCTTCGCCATGCATACAGGGCCCTGTTTTCCAAACTGTTATGCTAGCTAGGTCTTTGGTTTGTTACATTTTTTTGCTTAACTACAGAAATTTAAATCCCGGATAATTGGTCTTCCTCATTCCACCACACATTGCCCTATCGTAGTAATGCCGAGCACCCAGTTAGGTAGCGACGAGTATAAATATTTTAAGTCATCAGCTTGACTCGGCTGGGGTTTGAGCAGATCGTTTCGAATCTAACGACCTGCCACAGGGGAAGCGGGCGCTCAACTCATCTCATTTGGCTGTCATGTCTGGTTACACTACATTATTTCATACTGCATTGAAATGGTAACTCTATGCAAAAAATATTTTAATTTTTAAAAAGAAAGAAGAATAGATTCTATACTAGCAATACATCACAAACAGCAAAGGAGATTTTACACTCCAATCTCTGCAACTGTGCACTGTCTGGCTTTGTTGAAGTTGTGCACTCCTCAATCAAGTGTTGTGACAAGAGGGCAGAAGATTGTTGCGCATAGAGCAAAAGCTGGTTGTTTGCTACATAGCCCAAGGCGAAGCGAGCAAACAGCCGGTCAGTCCCACGTCACCATACGTGATCACGTGATACACCAGCCGTTAAAGTTGCATAATCGGATGATTTTAAGATTCCGCCATATTTTCTTGATAAATATATTAGGTTGATCGATATAATCTACTTCACCTTAATTTAACGCGATTATTTTCAATAGCTAACCCTGGGTTAGATATGAAGCGAAAACATGGGAAATTTATTTTGGTGTGCACTTGTTGGACTTCAGGAGTGACAGGTTCTATTAAATTAACTGTGGGTTCCTTCTATGCAGAAATACATGTCTAATAAGTGCATACACATCTAAGTTCTAAGTTCGATAGGCAGGGCAAAATCTACGTTAAGCCTTTGTTTTGAACGTTTTATGCTTTCATTGGATTATGCAGCCTTAAGAAGGGTGCCTCAGTCCTAGTACAATCTAAGGACTAGATATGGCTAGGCCAGATATCATTTCTTATTTGTTTGGGGTTTACGTCCTAGCAACAACTATGGTCAAATCAGGGCGGGTAAATGAGGATAAGAGGAGATTATAAAAAAAAATTTAAACTAAAGAAATAAAAGAAGGAATGAATACACTGAACTCGATCGGAGTGTGGCATTCTTAGCAACATAAGTTTCATAATCACAATATACAAGCGAACACTGCTTGGAGAGTGTTAGTGTGCATGACGGACACCAGCCATTAGAGTCGACTGAAGAATGCAAATGAGTATCTTAAAAAGAGCCAGATTGGCTTCAGGCATACAATCACGTGATCGTATGCTAGATCCAGCCTCCACCTAGCGGGTGACTTTACAGTTATAATTGAAGTGAATGAAGGCTGCCACCGTCGGCTTTACAATTCCTGTACGACATAGCGTGCGAGCGTGTGTATGTGTGTATGTGTGTATGTATGTATGTATGTATGTATGTATGTATGTATGTATGTATGTATGTATGTATGTATGTATGTATGTATGCATGCATGCATGTATGCATGCATGTATGCATGTATGTATGTATGTATGTATGTATGTATGTATGTATGTATGTATGTATGTATGTATGTATGTATGTATTATATATGACTAGTATGTGCATATGTGTATGTATGCATATGTATGTGTAAGTATGCATCTATATATATATATGCATGTTTATGCATTTATATGGATATATATGTATGTTTATGCATTTGTAGGTATGTAGGTATGTATATGTATATATATATATATATATATATATATATATATCAATGTATATCTATATATGTCCGAGAACGCGGTCACTGACCGAGTGTCCATTCTTACTGAGGCCGTCACCAGTCTTTGCTCCTCTTTTAGACCTGCTCAGTGATGAATCATTCAATACTAGCCTATTACGACCACACTGGGTCATTGCGTGTGAGGTGAGAGAACCAGCCTGGCGGTGCAAAGAATTGACGGGTACCCAGGCCATCCATGATGGCATTGTGTTTAGGCTCCAGGCTGGATTACAGTGCTCGCCGTGCGCATGCCCGTTTTCAGTGCCAGCTCTTCGCTCTCTCCCTAATCGCAACTCATCCATCCTCCTCCCCCCCCCCCCCCACCCACTCACCCAACACACTCACCCTCACCCTCACCTACAACAGCGATCACTCACCTTGCCAACAGACGTTGCCCAGCCCAGCCCCCCCCACCTCCACCCCAACCCCCACACCATCATCCCCAGCCTACTCCCACACCACCACCACTGCCCAGCACCCCCACCGCTCACTCCCACACCACCACTACCACCCCGACCTCCACATCACCCCAACATCCAACCCACACAACCACACCCACCAACCACTACCATACCCCCAACCCCACGACCTCCACACCACACCTCCACGAACCACCCCCACACCCAAATTACCACTACCACCCCACCCTCACCCCAACATACCACCCCCATCTACCCACACCCATACCACCCCGCACCTCCTACCCCCACCCCCACCCAACCCCAATATACAGTCAGGCCCTAATCATCAGGGCCCGACCTTGTTCCCCCAATGCCTCACACCTAGACGAGGCGATCTTCCGCAATCCCCCTAAGACAGCCGGTCTGCCGGGATTGCTGTTTATTGGTTGGACGAGCGGCTTTGGGTTTGCTCTAGGCTAAAGCTGAGATTCCTTCTACGCGGTATGCGGTATGTAAATGGGAAGATTCCTTCTACGCGGTATGCAGCATGCGGCATGCGGCACACGACCTGCTATATTTAAAAAATAAAAATAAACAAGTATACTCCATACTGCACTGTATATGGCCTAATATGGCATTTATATCTATGTAACTTTTGGTACGTCACATGGAGGTTCCTACCTATATAATTACCAAATTATAGATAAGTATTCATATTTTTGTAGCTCTGGTAGCATTTTTACCAACCCGAACCCCCACCACCACCACTACCATATGTTTCCCCTCAGCACCCTTGTGCGTGACCGTTCCGTAATGCTCAGTCGCCTCTCCTAGTGTTAAACTAATGGACAAATCAGACAGGTTTCTATTCGCACCCCCCTTGTCGCATGCCGCATGCCGCACCGATCGCTACATGGACCGATCGGAAAAACGCATTCGCATTCGCATACCGCGTGTAAGGGTTGTAGTCCATTGACTTCAAGGCGTTTAGATTTTTTGCGGCATTCGCATTCGCATACCGCATACCGCGTGTAAGGAATCCTAGCTTTAGTCCGCCTTGCACCTCCGTGGGGAGGCGTAATGCAAGCAAACGGAGAAGCGAACCATTAAACCCGACGCCGCATCAATGCCTTGTCTAAAGCAGACATGGTCATTCTTTGGCGTGTCTGTGCGGGGGGTGGGGGGGGGGAGGCGGGAATGGAGTTGAAACTTCTGGTCTGAGCCTGATTAGAGGATTTAAAGGCTATGACATGTTTTACTTAGACAAGAACCATGGACATGTCTGCTGTCACATTAGTGAATTACCAGATGCAGTGGAGCGCAGGCCTCCCGTGTAGCAGATCGGGAGTTCGATTCCCGGTCGAGTCAAACTAATGACTTACCAAATTGATACTTACCGCTTCCTAGCTTGGCGCTCAACATTAATAGGATAGGGCTAGGATTGGTTAGCTCAGTGTCAAGATAATGTGATTGAGTGGGATATCGGGTCATTGTGCTGGTGGCCTGATTTCCCAGTGGGACAGCACTATAAAGTTGCCATGAGTTACAAGTCGGTACGTGTCCTGATATGACCTTAGATGGTGCCAGGACGTAAAATTCCAACAACCAACCGACATTATTGAAAATATAAATCAAGTACCTGCAGATAACTATTGTAGTACCCTTCTTCTGCGACCCTGTGATTGGTAAACCCTTGCCATGTGTGCAATTTTTAAATGTAGAAACTGTTTTTGTCTCATTTGACTGTTCGTCCAATGACAAAACATCCGCTATATCAGAACAAAATTGGTCTGGATGCAGAGTTGCCTTTAAAGACATTTACTGCTGAACTTTGCTAGAAGAACCAGCGCGTTGGCCGAATCGGTAGAGCATAGGCTTCCCATGCGGAAGGTTGGGAATTCAAATCCTGGCTGAGTCAAACTAATGGCATACACATTTATACTTGTCAGTTCCTAACCTCACACTTCGCATTACTACTAGATAGTGCAAGGACTGGTTAGCTCAGTAACAAGATAATATGGGACATCGGGTCATGGTGTCAGTGGCCTGGTTTCCGAGGTGGAGCAGTGCTATAAAGTCACCATGAGTGCACACTGTCACAAGTCGGTACCCTTCCAGATATGACCTTAGATGTTGCCAGAATATAAAACCCAAAGGAACAAACTTAGCAGAAGACAGTAAAAGTACAAAACATTAGTGAAATTCATTCAGTTTGCTTGGTTGGTTGTTGTAGTTTTACATCCTGAAAACATCTAAGGTCATATCAGGACGGGTCCCGATTTCTGACAGTGTGCACTCATGGTGACTTTATAGTGCTGCCCCACTGGGAGACAAGGCCACCAGCAACATGACCCAATATCCCACTCAGTCACATTATCCTGACACTGAGCGAACCAGTCCTTGCCCTATCCTAATAACGTCGAGCGCCTGGCTAGGAAGCGACAAGTATCAACGCATTCAGTTTGGATTCTACATACTGAAATCTGACAATAACCTAACGGTGACCCTTTGTCATGGTGATGACCTACGGACCTAACTGGATCTATGGACAGTCAGTGTCCGAATAATTGAAAAGGGCGCTAATGCTTGCAGAGGATGAATGATTCTGGATTGAGGTACTCGCTCAAAGCGCAACAAACAAGGCCCTAATCTACTACCCCGCGCCGTGGTTATAGCCTACTAAAGTATCAGGCACTGCCTCTAAAGACACTGCGCATTCTCACTAAGAACATTCACCCTGACAGTAAAATACGGTTAAAGAAACCTTCTAAAGTCTGTGCGACTTGATTTAAACGGGGGGAGCTACATCTAAATCACAGTGGTTTTTATGTGTCACACACACACCACACACACAGACATAGAGGGTTACACAATTATTACTACAGGTGATTTTTGTTGATAACAGATATAAGGAATGTAAGCATAAAGAGTTATAGATTCCGACTAACTGCTTGATATAATGACATGTGTCAGTAGCAAAACACTTGAGTCAGTAGCAAAAGACTGAGATCTATACTATACAACACATGTTACTAGAAAAAGTGAGTTATATACCTACATAAGTTGGAAGCAAAAGAGTGAGTTATATAATGCCATGTCGGTAGCAAAACAACAAGCTATATAACATGTCAGTAGCAAAAGAGTAAGTTATATAATGACATGTCAGTAGTAAAAGAGTGAGTTATATAGCTACATAAGTTCCAGGGCTCATAATTTTGTTTTATGCATTATTGTTTAGAAGGGGCAGTGGGAAGACAACCATTAATAGTTACACTGTTCCTACAATTTCTATTGTCAACAGAATAGTACATGTTTGTGGAATAATGTATAGAAATTGTGAATAACAAATGTCTTAATGTCTTAATGCCTTAAGTTGGAAGCAAACGAGGGCGTTATATAATGACATGTCGGGTTGCAAAAAAAAACTAGCTACACTTATTGTGAAACGAAAGCCACTAGTTGAGAAATAAGGGATATTTTGTTGGTCGCAAGCAGCAAATAGCAGTGCCATTTCTTGCACACGCAAGGAAACACTTTGCAGTCCTTCAGAGGAAGCCCTCGGCCCCGACCCTCGCGAATATAATTGGTGCGGAACGTGCATTCTACATCGGTCTGGACACATATTGACTGGTGTAAAACCCCAGATAGAATCCGCGGACTTGTGGTGGTGTTTTTTTTCTTCTGTTTTTGTGGGAAGGCGGGGGGGGGGCTATTTTAAATCAAGAATTTACATAAGACTATGTTTTAGTTGGGAAGCAGCTTCTATTGTTAGTTTCACCGTAAGTACTTCTGTCAGGCTGATCCATAAATGTGTAAGAGGAGTAGACACTATGTGTGCGGGGAGAGGGAGATGCTGCTTCTCTCAAATCACACTTCATAGGTCTCACACCTCCTACTGGAGGAGGTGTGTGATGAGGAAAAAGGGGGGGGGGGGGGGGGGGAGGGAAGGGGGGAGTAGGGGGGTAGGAGGGGAGGAGAGGGAAGGGGGGGGAGGAGGAGGGGCGGGGGCGGAAGGGGGGTGGGGGGAGGAAACAGCACCGGAGGAGGAAGGGTGGGAGGGGAAAGGAGATAATAGGAGAGGAGAGGAGGAGAGGAAGGAGAGGAGGAGGAGAGGAGAGGAGAGGAAGAGAGATAGGAGAGGAGAGGAGAGGGAGGGGAGGGGAGGGGAGGAGAGGAGAGGAAGAGGAGAGGAGAGGAAGAGGAGAGGAGAGGAGAGGAGAGGAGAGGAGAGGAGAGGGAAGAGAGGAGAGGAGAGGAGAGGAGAGGAGAGGAGAGGAGAGGAAGAGGGGAGGGAAAAAAAAAAAAAAAGAGGGGAGGGGAGGGGAGGGGAGGGGAGAGGAGAGGAGAGGAGAGGAGGGGAGAGGAGAGGAGAGGAGGAGAGGAGAGGAGAGGAGAGGAGAGGAGAGGAGAGGAGAGGAGAGGAGAGGAGAGGAGAGGAGAGGAGAGGAGAGGAGAGGAGAGTGAAGGGGAGGGGAAGGGGCGGGAGGGCAGGGGAACGGAGCGGAGGGAAGGGAAGACAAGGAAAGGGATGGGGGGAAGGGGAAGGGGAAGGGGAAGGGAGAGGAGAGGAATGGACATGGGGAAGTAGAGGGGATGGGGAGAAGGGGAAGAAGTGGTGGGAGGGGAGGAAGGCAGGAGTGGATGACAAAAGGAGATGAGGAAAGGAGTCACACTACCGCTTACATCTCCAAATCACCCGGGACAATTTAGCTAACAATCCACCAATAATCTCCACCCCCCCCCCCATGTTCCACTAAAGCAGCTATACTGCTTGCTGCTGTTATTGCAATGTATCCTATCCAACTCAGGATTCTATTGTCTGAGTAAGAGTGCAGTTTTTATTTCTATTTTTCTTTTTTTCCCTCTTTTTTATTTAGAGGTACAACCTCTATTAAAGGGCAGCTGGGGTTCTCTAGGGAACTACACTTATCTCTGCCAAATAACCACAACAGCAGCAACCCATGCACCCAAACAGAAGCAACCCAATTATAACCACCGGTGCCAGTTCGGTTGCACTTCAATAATCGGCTAGTCATAAGTAAAGCGAAGAGCCGGGGCTTAAAATAGGATCAGTTCTAATTTGTTTTAAGTCACATTAAGCAAGGTTTAGTAGACGTTCATTACGTGTCTAGAGAGGGATCATTACTCTAGTACTTCCTGCATTACGCCAATAGCAAGGCAATGGGGCTCGTTTTTTTCTTGTTTTTTCTTTACATAGCAGAATATTGCCATGCAATCTGGCCTACTTATTGCACACGTGTTGCTTTGGTGACATGATATCCCTTCTACTCGGTAGAACGCCACTAGTACCATATGATGTCACTAGAAAATAATTACATAGCGAATAGTTACTTGCAGGGTCCGTACACATGTGAAGATATGGAATTGAAGGCTATTTCAAGGATTTTCAAGGCTGTTTTTGATAGGAATTCGAGACTATTTTCATTTGGATTTGAGGAAAAAACAACAATGGTGAATTACGCTTTACCTATACGAATACACTCAAATAGAATCTCGGCTTTAGACGGACAACCAAAGGAGTAAAGATGTCGCTGGACAAGTTTAACTAACAGTGCAACAAATTATTCATCGTATTCAGTTATGTTCATCACCCTGCGCAATGATGCTACAAACTAAACGATTGGTTGGTTGATTGGTTGTTGGTTTTTTACTCCTGGCAACATCTAAGGTCATATCAGGATGGGTACTGACTTGTGAAAGTGCACACTCATAGCAACTTTATAGTGCTGCCCCACTGGGAGACCAGGCCGCCAGCACAATGACCTGATATCCCACTCCATCACATTATCCTGAAACTGAGCTAAACCAGTCCGTACGCTATCCTATTAATGCCAAACGCCAGGCTAGAAGCGACAATTATCAATTTGATAAGTCATTGGTTTGACTCGACCAGGGTGCCCTTATGATGAACAGTGGTGCTCATTCAGTTGTGCCGCTTCAGCGGATAACTTACACAGAGGTGTAAACTCATGTACTGATTTGTCGGGCCCCTTAAGCCCCTATTTGTCGCCGCCTTGTAAATTCCACTTTAGCAGAAGTGGTGCAGCCGTGTGGGGACAGATTGAGGTAGGCAGTGGGAGCTGGGTGCTGGTTGATGAGGGCTGAGAGCTGGGTACTGGGTGCTGAGGGATGGGTACTGGGTGCTGAGTGCTGGGTGCCGAGGGCCGAGAGCTGGGTGCTGAGGACTGGGTGCTGGGGGGCTGAGTGCTGAGGGATGGGTACTGGCTGCTGAGTGCTGGGTCCTGAGGGCCGAGAGCTGGGTGCTGAGGACTGGGTGCTGGGGGGGCTGAGGGCTGAGTGCTGAGGGATGGGTACTGGCTGCTGAGTGCAGGGTGCTGAGGGCTGGGGGGCTCAGTGCTTGGGGCTGGGTGCTGGGTGATAGGTGCTGAGTGCTAGGTGCTGGATATGTGGCTACAAACTGTATTGGAGGCTGCTGCATTAGGCTGTTCGGACTAATTAGATTATTGCTGAACCACGGGGTGTGTGGCGAAGGTCACATGTCCTACTGTGACCGAAAGTCAGATACCAAAGTGCCGGTCAAGCAGCCAGCTGCGTCCAATACAGCAATGCACCGATCACCAAACCAGAACATGTCTTACCAACCATAAACACAGCGCATGCGACACTTCCACAACAAATCCACCCATATCACTACAAGACCCGGCTGCTCTCAAATAGTTTGTTGTATCTGTCTCTCTGTCTCTCTCTGATACTTGTCGCTTCCTAGTATTATTAGGATAGGTCAAGGACTAGTTAGCCGAGCATAAGAACTCTCATATAAAAGAGTGAGAGGGTGAATGGTTGGTTGGTTGGTTTTACGTCCTGACAACATCGAAGGTTATGTCAGGACAGGAGAGAGTGAATGATGAATGCACCACCCACAGGAGGGCCCTGCTGGAGACATAATTGGGCAGTTTTTACTAATTGTGGCGTGTGGGGCAAATATTAGGCTGCTTCGGGTGAGGGGGTAAATCTTGATTGGCTCTGAAATGACATGCTGAGTGCATGGTGGTTATGCGAGCGTGCTGCGGCTACTCAATAAGGGGGTGAAGGGAGGCAGAACTGGGGAGCGGAGGGTCGAGAAGGGAAGG
>CM059186.1:85864601-85935899 GCA_030323885.1 Branchipolynoe longqiensis | reverse complement strand
ACACACACACACGTATATATATCGTTAAGATGTCCCCTTGATGATCATTCACCCCGGAACCCACGAAACCTTCTTCCTTTAAACTCTCACAGGATGTACACTCTCCTAACTCTCCCACTCCCAGTCCCACTCACACTCCCATTCTCACTCACACTCCCCTCCCCATCTCCACCCACACCCACTCACAGTACCACTCCCCTCTCCACTACCACATCCACTCCCTACCATTCCTACGCCATTCCCTCTTCCTTTTCCCTTCCCTTCCCATTTCCTCCCCCTTCCCTCCCCACCCCTCTCCCCTCCCTCCCCTTCCCCTCCCCCCCCCCTCCCCTCCCCCTCCCCCTCTCGTCCCTCCCCCTTCTTCCCTCGTCCCTCCCCCTCCCCTCCTCCCCTCTCCCTCCCCCTCCTCCCCTCCCCTCCCCTCACCTACCTCCCCCTCCCCTCCCTCTCCTTCCCTTCTCCTCTCTCCCTTCTCCTCTCCTCCCCTCCCCTCTTCCTCCCTTCTCCTCCCCCTCTCCTCTTCCTATTCCACTCTTCTCCTCTCCCTCTCCTCTCCTCCCTCCCCTCCCCTCCCCTCCCCTCCCCTCCCTCCCTCCCCTCCCCTCCCCTCCTCTCCCTCCCTCCCCTCCCCTCCCCTCCCCTCCCTCCCCTACCTCCCCTCCCACCCCTCCCCTCCCCTTCCCCTTATCCCTCCCCTCCCCTTCCTTCCCTCCCCTCGCCTCGCCTCTCCTCTCCTCTACTCTCCTCTCCTCTCCTCTCCTATGCCCTGCCCTGCCCTGCCCTCTCTTCCTCCCTTCCTACCCCTTTCACTTCCGCAATCAAAGTTTTCTCTCCCATTCTCCTTAGTTATCCCTCATTACCTTCGATGCATTTCCGTCTGCAATAAGGCGCCCCACCCACACCCATACCCACACCCACACCCACACCCATGCCCACACCCACACCCGACTCTCATAACCCTACTCACCCACACCTACATAGTTCCCCCACCCCCGTGCACCACCGCGCACACATGTCTTGTTCAGGGGCCTGGTACGTCGGGCTGTGAGTATTAGTACCCCCGGCCCCAACCCCCCGTCACGGCTCTGATGTTCGGGTACACTTGTATTGCCGACTTGCTTCTTCTTCCTCTGCCCCGGACCACCCACCCTTACTCGACATCACGCGGTGCTGCTGTTTCTGCTGCTGTTGTTTCTTCTGCAGTTTCTGCCATTTCTGCTGCTTCTGCTGTTTGTGCTGCTGTTTCTTCTGCTGCTTCTGTTGCTGCTGTTTCCGCTGCTTCTGTTGCTGTTGTTTCTGCTGTTGCTGTTGCTGCTGCTGTTGCTGCTGCTTCTGTTTCTTCTGCTGTTTCTGCTGCGTCTGTTGCTGCTGTTTCTGCTGCTGCTGTTACTGCTGCTGGTATTTCTGCTGCTTCTGCTGCTGTTTCTGCTGCTGCTGTTCCTTCTGCTGCTGCTGTTGCGGCTGCTGCTGTTTCTTCTTCTGCTGCTGCTGCTGCTTCTCCGGCTGCTGCTGTTTCTTCTGCTGCTGCTGCTGCTATTGCTGCTGCTGCATTCACAGCTCGTCACCGTCTGATATCGGCCACCTCCTGAGTACTGAGTGCCAACTGCTCGAAATGCTCGCTTTGAGGCGTTGTCTATTTTTATCTGCAACGTTCTGGCTGAATGAAACAAAGGCAGACGGTGGACAATTAAGTTGGTCCGTGAGTTAGTGTTCTAGTACCTTCTGTTCACTTTAGACTGCAGACAGGTCCCCCCCCCCCCACACACACACACACCCACGCACACACTTGGCTGAGGCCTCATTAACTCTCTGTCTGCCCATGATCAAGTCAAACCAAAGACTTCAAAATTTATACTTGTCCCTACCTATCCTGGCGCTCGACATTAATAGTATAGGGCAATGACTGGATAGATCAGTGTCAGGATAATGTGACTGAGTGGGATACCAGCTCATGGTGTAGGTGGCCTGATTTCCCAGTGGGGCAACACTATAAATATGCCATGAGTGCGCACTGTCACTAGTCGGTATCCGTCCTGATATGACCTTAGATGTTGCCAGGACATAAAACTCCAACAACCAACCAACCAATTCACTCACTCATTCACTCACTCACTCACCCACTCAATCACGCACTCACCCACTCACTCACTCACTCACTCACTCACTCACTCACTCACTCACTCACTCACTCACTCATGCACACAAACACACTGCTCCCCAATTAGCGTCAATCCCGCATTAGCCATCCTCGCTCGACCAGCGGTGCTCCAGCTTGGGGTAGTGTGGCCGTGTAGCGCCCCTGGGTAAATACACAGGAGCCCTAACAGTAACACCCGCCACTGCCGACCTCCCTGCTGCCACGCCGCCATTAACTGCGCATTGCCACCACCAGAGCGCGCCACTTTCCAAGTTGATTAACGCTAACGCTAATGGACACGCCGCCAGGCGGCGCGGTCAGCGTGCTAAATAGATAAAGGAGGCGGGTGTACATGGACGTCCCAGCGCATTTCCTATCGTCGCATTTTCTAAATGGTTTGATGATTGGGCTCCTGATGAGGAGTGTGTGGGTGTGCATGTAGTGTGTTGTGTGTAGTGTGTGTGTGTGTGTGTGGATGGGTATGTGTGTATGTCGGGGGGAGGGTTAGCTGGGTGAGGATGATGAAGACTCCACAGTGTTCATGGTGTGTGTGTGTGTGTGTGTGTGGGCAGGGTGGGTGGGTGGGTGGGTGGGGAGAGTATGCACTCCCGTGTTTATGTGGAAGTTATTATGGATACACACACACACACACACACCCACACACACACACACACACACACACACACACACACACACACACAGACGCACACACAGAGACGCACACACAGAGTAGTGGAGCGTGGTCCTATAAAGCGACAATACACATGTGGCGCCACTAGTGCATTCTCAGGTTTTGGTATATCATGGATTTGAACCCACGGGTTCAAACCCTGGTCGAGTTAAACCGATGACTTAGAAATTGATACTTGTCGCTTCCTAGCCAGGCACTCGCCATTATTAGGATAGGGGAAGGATTGGTTGGCTCAGTCTCTGGATAATCTTACTGAGTGAGATATCAGGTCATGGTGCTGGTGGCCTGATTTCCCAGTTGGGCAGCACTATAAAATCTCCATGAGTGCGCGGTGTGAAAAGTCGGTACCCTTAGATGTTGCCAGGACGTAAAACTCCCAACAACTAACTGCGTTACTAATGCAGGACTTAAAACAACGACAAACAAACAAACAAACAGACCACTAATGTGTATCACTAATGCAGACCACTAATGATTTCCACTAATAGACCCCTTTCAATGTTGATAAATATCATGTATGTACGCGCACGTTGGCTGCAAGAGCAATGCGCACGGCCATTGAGTTTGCCGATACGCGCAGTGGAAAGCTTCAATTCTATTCAAAATTTAAACAAATTTAACCCAGAAAATAAACATAAATTTAATATAATCTTTTTGTTGAACATCTTATCTGTTTGTGTGCCAATCGGTCATGTAGTTTTAGAGATATTTCACTTTTTCTGTATGAAGATGGCTCACGCCATACACGGCCATTGAATTTTCCGGTACATGCCATACAAAACCTCAATTTTATTCAAAATTAATCGAAATTCAGAACAATAAACATACAAATTTAATATAATCTGTTCGTTAAACACCTTATCTGTTTGTGTGCCAAGTGGTTTGTTTTTATGTGGTGCGGTTTTAGATAGTTCACTTCTGTATGAAGATTGCTCATGGCCATTGAGTTTGCAGTGCAGCTACATGTTGTTTTGGAGCCAAGTTGCGTGCGCACTGACCTAAATACCTATGCTGACGTAAAGTGAAATAGGTCTATACAGACCACCAATGCGTGCCACTAATGCAGACCACTAATGTAATGCCTTTGAATGATGCAGTGCAACATTCCTTACATCAATTGAAATGGATTTGTAAATGGTAGAATAGTAAAAGGCACAGAAATAATCCAATTTTCAGAGAAAGCCAATGAGATTAGAATACGACTTTAACATAGACGCATGGTTCCCATTAACTAATACTGGGAGGCCTCCCTCCCAGCTTACTGTAAGTACCTAATCCATACGGCAATACTTATAGGAATTTCTTTGTGCCTAGCATCAACAAGCCATGCCCTATTTTAATTACATTAGAAGTATGCAGTACAGGTCGAGTCTAAATTCTTGTCTAGCTTTTGTGAGTATGCAGTACAGGTCGAGTCTAAATTCTTGTCTAGCTTTTGTGGTTAATTCATTAGTAAGATTGGTTTGATGCATTTTGTGAGGAGTTGTCACGTTTTATTTTACAATGCGACTCCGCAGCCAGATCAATGAGACAAGATACTCGGGATAAATGCATGCAACCGCATTACCACACAAGGGCCTACATCCTAGAGATATAGTTCAGCACTACCGTCAAAATAAGACTGAAATCTATCAATGCGAAAGCCTAGCAACTACAGCCCAGTTTGCAAAACCTAGCAACTACACTGCAGTTTGCAAGACTGACCAACTACAACCAGTTTTGCAAAATCGAGAAACTACACCCCAGTTTGCAAAGCCTAGCAACTACATCCAGTTTGCAAATCTGGCAAAAACACCCAGTTTGCGAAATCTCGCAACTACACTCCAATTTGTAAAACCCAGCAACTACACCTCAATTTGTCCAGTCTGCGAAAGTTTGTTTATGCTTGGTGTCTATGCTTTAGTTAGCCTGGCATGCCCCATGTTCTTCCGACTACTGTCGTCCATATTCCTCCATGTGTGACATTATTGAGGGGCCACATCAGTAGAGCACAGGCCTCCCGTCTGGAAGATCGTTAGTTCAATTCCCAATCGAGTCAAACCAATGACTTTCAAAATTGATACCTGTTTCTACCTAGCCTGGCACTTGGCATTAATAGGATAGGGCAAGGATGGGTTAGGTTAGTGTAGGGATAATGTGACTGGGTGGCTGGGATATCAGGTCATGCTGCTGGCGGCCTGATTTACCAGTGGGGCAGCACTATAAAGGTGACATGAGTGCGGACTGTCACACATCGGTACCCGTCCTGATATGACCTCTGATGTTGTCTGGATGTAAAACTCCAACAACCAACCAGTCTTATTGAGTGACCATTACTGCAGCTTTCGTGAGCTGAGGAGGGTAAGCACCCTCATCTAAATCCCGTGGAGTGAAAGAAAGCCGCGCTTCTGGTGGCAGCTTCTATGTTTCTCCAGCAAATCGTTCGAATCAATCGGAATAGCTGGAAGAAGTAACTCAGGCACTCCCAATTGGTTCAATGAAAGAAGCTTGGCTTAATGTCTAACTGTTGCAGTTTTGCACATTAAAGCCACATACTCCGATGGTTGTGAGTTTCTGCTATATTTGTTAAAGATAGATTTATTAGGTTGATCATGATGGTGTACTTTTCTTTAGTTCGAAGTAACATATTTTTTAAAGTCACACCTCACCGGACTGAGAACCGGACACCACCGGACAAAGAATTTTCTAGACTGGTGGTGTCCGGTGACAGAATGTATCGAAATGGAGCGGACAAGTACCGTACATGTACCATACATGTACCGGACGAGAACCGGACGGACCGACCATCAACCGGACACGTACCGGACTGTAAATATATTAGGTTGATCGTTATAATCTATCACACCTACACCACCACCACCACCACATCCTAAAACCCCACCACACACCTACACCCCCACCACATCCCTAAACCCCCACCAGACACCTACACCCCACCACATCCCTAAACCCCCACCATACACCTACACCCCCACCATATCCCTAAACCCCCACCAGACAACTACACCCCAACCACATCCCTAAACTCCCACCACACATCTATACCCCAACCACATCCCTAAACCCCCACCACACACCTAAACCCCACCACATCACTAAACCCCCACCACACACCTACACCCCCACCACACACACACCACAAACCTACACCCCCACCATATCCCTAAACCCCAACCACACCCCTAAACCCCCACCACACACCTACACCCCTACCATGTTCTCGCCACCGGACTATTCCGGAAGCAAACCGGACATGAACCGGACTTCAACCGGACACCAACCAGACACCTCAGTCCGGCGGTATCCGTTAGAAGTTTTGTGCAGGTTCAAAACTTGTACCGGACACTGTCGGATGGGTACCGGACATGTAACGGACATTGCCGTATATCACCGGACAGTGTCCAGTTCATGTCCGGTTCCCCAGTCCAGTAAGGTGTGACTGGGCCTTTAACTTTGAAGATATTTGAAGTCTCAAAGGCGTTACTTATAGCCGCAGATGGTTAAACCTGGCCACTGATGACTACTTGCCAGCAACCTCCTTGTCTGGTTTTTGTGTTGGGAGTGTGGCAGTAGCAGTCCCAGAGTATGGCTCTGTTGAACACAGAATAGGTGGCTATTATTGCTAATTACTTTGGTAATTTTCCAGGGTGCCTGAGCGATTTCTATTATTTGTAATGTTTATTTGTATATTTCTCATCCCTTGAAATTTTGCTCTTTTTTTTCTTATTTAAAAAAAATTCTTTAATAACAAAATCAATATTATGCTTATCTCAACTTCGGTGTTCGCCATATTGGAAAAGGAAGTTTGTCACTTTTAGCTTAGTAAGGTTCATGAATTTAGGTAAAGTTGACCTGGAAAGTGCTTGAAAAACCCTTGAGTTTTGACTTCCTTTAAGTGTATGAACTCTACTTCTTACAATATACAATATACGAGCGTTGCAAGTCACCAGTAATGAAAACGCATACTGCTTTCTCTCCTTGACTAAGCCTTAACTATGAACGTTGCTTCAATAAAAAAAAAATATAAAAATAAAAATAAAAACCCATCAAAGACAACGAGTTCTAATAAGGGAGCTGTGTTATTAATGTTGAGAAGTGCAGTCACGATACTGCGGCTATGCGGTGAGTCGCTTTACTTCATTGCCAATCTATCGTTAATAAAAGCGACCTGCTCGAGTAGTTGGGCAGTGTGTAGCTGGGAAGCATTGCTCGAGTGAATGGGTAGGGGGAAGGAGCTTTGCTTCGAAGCACTGATTAAAGTTGCATTGTCTGATGGTTTTGAGTTATACCATTTTTGTAAGATAAATACATATGGTTGATCGTTATAATCTAGCTTACTTTATCTTGAAGGAATTTTCATTATAAATGAATAACTTTGGAGACATTTGAAGTGAAAATATGTGAAAGTAATTTTGGCATGCATGTCAAAATTGGGACACCATAGGCTTCAGCAGTGAGAGGTTCTGTTTAATTGTGATTAGATAGAGTTAAGCCGAAGTCACACCTACCCGGACTAGCCCCGGATTTTTAGCCGGACCATCCCCGGACAGCCCTGGATATTTGGTCGTTTTTTTGGCTCGCCCTCACACCTACCCGGACAAGCCTGTCCAGATCGCCCCGGACTGAGCCAGACCACCCCCGGACTACCTGGTGTATCCACGGAGTAGTCACCGATAAGTCCCGGAGTTATATATACAAAAACTGGGCTCATCCTGGGCTCATCCGTGGTAAACCTGTGGTGATCTGTGGTTAATCCGTGGTCATCTGGCTTATCCTGGTCTTATCTGGGCAGTCCGGGAGTGGTCTGTGGCTCTGTCCCGGCTAGTCCGAGGCTGGTCCGGGTTAAACCGTGGTTAAAACGTGGCTCATCCAGTTTATAAAACACCTGGACTGCCCCAGACGGGGCACGGACTACGCCAGGACAACTCCCGGACTGCCCGGATGAGTCACAGATCACACCCGGATGATGTCGGATCGAGCCCGGATTGCAATATTCCCCAGATCACCCCAGATGTTTTAAACATTTTAAAACATCCGGGGCTGACCCAGGATGAGGTCAGACCAGCCACGGATCACCAAGGATCACCAAGGACCAGCCACGGATGACAGCGGATTGCCACGGACCACGCCGGATCATGGGTCGGGGCTTGTCCGGCCCCTGATCTGGGTAGGTGTGACCTAGGCTTAAGCGGTAAAAACAAAAGACACAGTCAGTACCATGTGAATGCCATTAATCAGCGTCCCGTTTAATTCCCTGAAGATACAGTAGTACCTGTCTTCAGAAACCGCCGTGGTTAGTGAAACCTTGCCATGTGCACACAATTCTTTTCATGTACAAACTGTTTTAGTCTCATTTGACTAATCCTGAAATAACAAGACACCTGCTATGTCAAGACAACATTGATCTGAATGCAGATTTGTCCTTTGAAGTCAGGTACTACTGTTGTTCATTTCCATATTAAAATAGGCTCCATTAAAAAAATTGTATAAAGCAAGCTAATTATTTGTTTTACGGTATTGATGAATATGTCATGTTGTCTTCTACCCCAGTCACACTACTGCTTGCAACCACTTTGCGACCACAAATAAAAAGGTTGGTGGCAAAGAGGTCTTAAAATGGTTGCAGGTGGTCGCAAAATGGCTCTCAGTGGTCACCAACCTCATTGCGACCATTTTGGTCGCAAGTAGGTTGCAGATACTGCACTAAAATGGTGCAAGGTCAGTGACCAGTGCTTCAGTCCCAAGAAGGTCACCAGTTACGGTTAGTTCTTTGGTCCAAGGTGGTTGCACTCGGTCGTAAGCCGTAGTGTGATTGGGGCTTTAATCATCTTAGCTCATCGTTACATCTGGACCGTGAACAGGAGAAGACTCATTTCTGAAACCCACCCACTTCTAACCTGTTTCCTATGTATGACATCCAATAACCCTAAATGAATTCCATTGAATAGTTAGTCTATAGACTAACTCACTGACAGGCTAGTTCTGTCACTAATGGAGTGCTGCGCTGGCTGTATGGAGAAAAACGTGAATGTAATTACTTTTCCCCCTACCTGATGAGTCAACACAATTCACTTAGGTGCTGCTGTGTAATATGAGCTCTTTCCCAACTAACATCCCCCCCCCACTCCCCCTCCCCCCACTCCCCCTCAGTAGTGTTAGTATATTTCATTTGAGCACAAACATTTGGCCTCCATTGGGTTGACTCTGTCGCCTTGGAAACCATATTGCTACCAGCTCCTGTCTTCATTCTGTATTCCCCCTTATAGTTATACGTTCATGTGTGCGTGTTCTAATGGGACCTGTGGTTACATAAGTCATACCGAGCGAGGAATGCCTGTTGCTCTGTGGCGTGTTGCTTTGGATGATGATATCTTTGTTGATGCTAATGCTGAGACTCGTCAATATTGTCACACAGGGTGATATCTAGCCGGAAGCTGAAATATATATTTTACCTCGGTACTAAGCCTCGGCTACTCGAGGCCGAGGGAGAAGGAAGCAACATCCGGTACAGCAATTAGCATATTCCACTCGTGAACGGTGGACGTTTGCGAGTAAGCAGCAGTCTTTTTTATGCAATAAGTGCAGAATTCGCAGTGAGTTTATGGTTATTTTTTCCACATTTCATTGTGAACATATAAAGATTAGTTTGTACGAATTTGTCGATTATGGTGACTGTATTTAAAGAAATATAAGGGTAGAACCGACTTGTGTGCCGGTACGCTACTATAAGTATGACAGCACCATTTTGTTTACTTCTGGTCGGATTTCCGACTCGATATTCGCTATTGTTCGTAGCATTTTTATGACTTTAAACCCAAGAATACTGGAGGAAACGTGTACAACAATATTCTCTACGAGTATTAGAATATTGCTGAATATATTAAAGAATTTATTGGTGAAAAACCGATTCGGTGCCGGTATGGTAGAGTTGACATCGCCTTGTTTGTTTACTTCTGGTCGGTTGCTTGACTTGATTATCGCTACTATGTTAGCGGTTATTCTTATGAGTTTAAACCCAAGAATACAGGAAAACTAGACTCGTTGGCATAGTGCGTTTGTGCATGGTGTGAAACATGTGTCTGGCCCCCATGACCCCATGAGAACCTGTATGAGCTAGTAATTTTAAATACGTATTTCTTGTATTGAAGTTGTGTATTTAGATGTGGTGATTGCCACATCACAGGTAAGAATTTTGGTTCAACAAGCCGCCCGTTGCCGAACGGAGAGCGATGTTGGGTGGAGCCTCATCTCGTGTTGTTCCCGCCCGTTACTGAACGGAGAGCGATGTTGGCTGAAGCCTCATCTCGTGTTGTTGCCGCCCGTTGCTGAACGGAGAGCGATGTTGGCTGAAGCCTCATCACGTGTTGTTGCCACCCGTTGCTGAACGGAGAGCGATGTTGGCTGAAGCCTCATCTCGTGTTGTTGCCGCCCGTGACCGAACGGAGAGCGATGTTGGCGGAAGCCACATCACGTTTAATCCGCCGTTGTACAACGGAGAGAGATGATGGCTTCACAGTTATGCAGCCATTGGCTAATGGAGAGCCATGTTGTGGAAGCCTCATCTATATTTTACCCGCCTGTGGCCGAGCGGTGAGCGATGATGGCTGTAGCCACATCTCGTTGTGTCACCCGTTCCAGAACAGAGAGCGATGTTGGCTGAAGCCACATTACACTTATGCCTCCCGTTTCCTAGAGCGATGAGGGTTGTGACCCCATCAGGTTATGTCACCTGTTATCAAATGGAAAGTGATGTTGGCTGAAGCCACATCCCATTTTGGCTGCCTGCTACCAAATGGAGAGCGATGTTGGCTGAAGCCACATCCCGTTTAGGCTGTCCCTTATTATTTGGAGGGTGATGTTGGCTGATGCCTCATCACGGTAGCCCGCCTATGATCAAGCGGAGAGTGATGATGTTTGTGAATACATCATGTTTGTAGCCCGTTAAAAACGGGGAGTGGTGTGGGCTGAAGCCACATCCCGGTTAGGCTGTTTGTTACCAAATGGTGAATGGTGTTGGCTGAAGCTACATCATGTTTAGGATGTCCGTTATCAAACGGAGGTTGAGGTTGTCTGAAGCCACATCATTTTTTAAGCTGAGCGGAGAGCGATGTTGGCTGAAGCCACATCCCATTTAGGCTGTCCGTTACCAAACGGAGGGTGATGTTGGCTGAAGCCACATCACGTTTAAGCCAAGCGGAGAGCGATGTTGGCTGAAGCCACATCATGTTATGCCGCTCGTTGACAAATGGAGAGCATTGTTGGCTGAAGCCACATTACATTTAACCCGCCCGTGGCCGAGCGGAGACAGATGTTGGCTGAAGCCACATCATGTCCGTCTTGATATGAGCTTAAATGTTAAGGTAATAATATTAGGACGGAAAAGGTAGGGGGAAATCGTTGGTTCATACAATACAAAGAATGATTTTTTTTTTTTTAAGAAAGAAAAAAAGGAAAATATATCTTTGCGATCAATGTTGTTATGTTGCAGAATGCTAATGTAATAATAGTGGCAGCTGGCTGCACGGAATGAAATAAAAATAAAAATAGTGCTTGCTTTTGGCACTTAATGGTCTGTGCTCCCTGGCCCCAGTGTGGATGGGGCTGACGTAGAAATGATAGAGTAGTGAGGTGATGTCGGCTCCACCACACAAAGCCAAACACAGAACCGCCCCCCCCCCCCACCACACACACCCACTCCAAGAAAAAGTTGGTTCGTTGATTGGTTGTTGAAGTTTTACGTCCTGGCAACATCCAAGGTCATATCAGGACGGGTACCGATTTGTGACAGTGCACACTCATGGCGACTTTATAGTGCTTCCTCACTAGGAGACCAGACTGCCAGCACCATGACAATTTCTGTTGATGTTGAAGATCCCGAAGAAGTAGATCAAGATGCTGACTGTCTTGGCGTCAGTGATCTCCTGGGAGATGCTGCACAACCCTGAGTAACTAAGGCACTCGTCGCTGCCTGTTTAGTGACAGTCAGTGACGCAGTGTGAAATAATTCAGCAACACCAGTGTGAAATTATTCAAATGTAATTGACATGATTTATGACATTGTTTTGTCTTTATTTGTTTAGTTTTATTCCCGACCCATGGAGGTTAACTTAATAAAGCTAAGTATTGCGGGAAAGGTGAAAAGTCAGGCGGAAAAGTAAAGAATCACATCAGAGTTGTCCTCTGGACAAGTGAAAAAATGTTCTTATTTATATCACTGTCCAGCGTAGCCTAACTTATATTTGACAAGGATACAACATTTGCTAAATAAGGAATAATAATAAGCTATTTAATATAAAAGTTACTTCAAACTAAAGTAAGGTAGATTATAACAATCAATTTAATATACACTTATCCCAGAAAAATGACAGAAGCTCAAGACCATCGGTCTATGCAACTTTAATAAAACAACAGAAACTAACTCCTTTCCACACGACTTATGGCAACGTCTGTACTCTAATGTAGAATAGCTAATACAATAAAACCTCTCTAAATCGGCCAACCATGGGACCGACTTTAAATAGTCCATTTAGGGAGATGGTCGGTTGAGGGAGTTAGAATATGGTTACAATGGTATTGTTGGGACTCAAATAAAACGATCGGTATAGGGGAGTGGTCGATCTGTGGAGGTGGTCGGTTAGAGAGGTTTTACTGTATGTGAGAAGAGGTGTATCAAATGCAGCCCTGTGAAGGTCCCGTTATCTGTATACTAGACCGGAAGTGTCAGGTGCCGGTTCTATATCGACGCCGCGTCGCGGTACCAGTCATTTGTTTCGTGCCCACGTGACCCGCCCAGAGCGCCCCCTGGTAGCTTCCAGAAAAAACCGTCAATTACGACACATGGCTGTAGGCGGGGGGATGGGGGGGGGGGCGGAGTATCGGGGGGGGGGGGAGGAACATGGGAAGGAGAATTGGCAAGGGACATGAGCACCTCACATGGCGGAGGGTGGGGGAGGGGCTGGGGGGTGTAGGGGTGCGACGCCGAGACCCGTCGCCGGAAGCGGAAGCTAGTGGAGTTTGTGAAATACTGCGGGGAGTTATGGCGGGAGAGAGGGTGAGGTGGGTGGGAGGGCGGGAGAGAGGGTGAGGTGGGTGGGATGGAGGTGGGGGTGAGGTGGGAACCAGCACGTGGGTGAAGCTGTAGTGCTAAGGTTGTTGGTTGGTTGTTGGAGTTTTGCATCCTGGCAACATCTAAGGTCATATCAGGGCGGCTACCGATGTGTGACAGTGCACACTCATGGTGACTTTATAATGCTGCCCCACTGGGAAATCAGACCACTGGCACCATGATCCGATATCCCACTCTGTCACATTATCCTGACACTGAGCTAATCAGTCCTTGCCCTATCCTATTAATGTCGAGCGGCAGGCTAGGAAGCGACAATTATACATTTTTATAACTTTAATATAAGTCATTGGTTTGACTTGACTGGGAACCGAACTGGCGATCTCCCGCACGTGAGGCCCGCGCGCTGCCGATTCGGCTACTGCGCCCGGTGTAGCGCTAAGGGGATGGTAGTTAGGGAGGAGGAGGGTGATTGGTGGAGGGGGATGGGTGAGGGGGTTATGGTGTGGTGGTGTGGGGGCAGGACAATACATGCTCTTTGTAACCAAACGGAAACTGAAGGTGACATTGTTGTTATTGTTTGTTGGTGTTTTATAACCCTCTAGATTTAAGTCCAGTCACTGACTAAGGGTCGGAAGTTGTGTAATGTGTACCAGGCTAAACAAATCTGGTTAAGGATTAGCCATGATAATGTTTATTATGGCTGCTACCCATCATGATCTGGTTGGCAATAGGTTTATGCATAAGTCCTCGGGATTAAAAGTTTGGTCGCCGTCTAAGGGTCGGAAGTTGAGTAATATACACCCGGCTAAACAAAATTAGCCATGATAATGTTTATTATAGCCGCTACCCATCATGATCTTATTAGCGATGGGTTTTTACATAACTGACCCACCCTCGGGATTAAGAGTTTGGTTGCTGACTAAGGGTCGGAAGTTGTGTAATGTGTACCAGGCTAAACAAATCTGGTTAAGGATTAGCCAGGATAATGTTTTATTATGGCCACTACCCATCACGATGGGTTTTAAATAAGTCTGGTCACCAACCCTCAGAATTAAAAGTTTGGTCACCGCCTAAGGGTCGAAAGTTGTGTAATGTGCACCCGGCTTTAGTCATGCACTGATTGCATTGCCAACTTTCAAGCTGGCTCCAGAATGTCATTTTTAACCAGTTCTTTACTGATCTTCACGCGCACGGACGCACGCACACCCCACACCCGGACACGCGCGCTCACACCCACATGCGCGCGCACAATGACACTTGTCAATCTAAAATTGAATTTGATACCACGTCATAAAAGGATGTAATGACATTACTTTCTGTGCATACATTACCTCGCGCTGAATCGGAACCAATGCTCACATTTAAGGTGCACAGTAGGATGGTTTTAATTTTATATCTATTTTGAGATAAATATGTTAGATTGGTTGGTTGTTTGAGTTTTATGTCCTGGCAACATCTAAGGCCATATCAGGATGGGTACCGACTTGTGACAGTGCGCACTCATGGTGGCTTTATAGTGCTGTTCCACTGTGAGACCAGGCCACCAGGACCATGATCTAATATCCCACTCAGTCACATTATCCTGACACTGAGCCAACCAGTCCTTACCGTATCCTAATAATTCCAAGTGCCTAGCTAGGAAGCGACAAGTATTAATTTTTATGTCATTGGTTTTACTTGACCACGGTTGAATCCCATGCTTACAGTCCAGGGGCGCCTGAATGCACCTGCAATTGGGTAGCACTGTATTTCTGATATGATCTACAATTTTTCAGGAAAACATGTCTAGGAATGCAAGTCAACTACAGGCACACCTGTGCTGGAAGCGCATGGAATTTTTGGGCGCACCCAAGCGCTCCTGTCCCCAAAGGGTTTAGTCGGCGAGTCTTTCTGCAAGTCGGCGCAGTCAGAGCTCCGCGAGGCACTTTTAGGGTGCAGATGTCGGCGTCATCTCGTTTGTCCCAACTCCAGCAGACGGCCCTGGAGGATGGAGGGCGGGTCGGCCCTCAGGAGGCCCTCTGACGTCATAGAACTACACCTGTGAGGTGGTAGGGCGGAAGTGGGGGGGGGGAGGAGTGGGTTGGAGGAGGTTGTGGAGAGGTAGGGGGGGCAGAAGGGGTAGGAGGAGTAGGAAGGGGGAGGCATGAGAAGGGGGGGGTGTGTAGGAACAGGGCTGGGTTCGGAGTAAATTCGATGAGTTGGGGATGAAAGGACATGTGTGGAGGGGGTTGTGGGAGGGAAGGAGGCGAGGGGGAGAAAGTAGGGAGATGGGGAGAAGGAGAAGGACTGGGAGGAAGAGAAGGAGGGGAGGGAGAGGTGAAGGAGAGGGAGCTAGGGGAGGAAGAGAAGGAAGTGCTGGAGAAGGAGACGTGGGGAAAAGGAGCTGGGGGCGGGAGAGAAGAAGGAGCGGAGTGGAGAAGGATCGGTGGGGAGAAGGATCGGGGGGGGGAGAAGAAGGAGGGGGAGAAAGGATCGCGGGGGGGGGGGGAGAAGAGAAGAGAAGGAGCTGGGGATGAGCAGAGAAGAAAGCGTTTGGGGGAGGAGGAGGAGACGAGGGGAAAAGGAGGAAACGAGGGGAGAAGGAGACATTGGGAGAGGGTGCTGGGGGAGGAGGAGGAAAGGAGAGAAGAGAAGAAGGAGCTGGGCGGGCAGAGGAGAATGATAATGAGGGGAGGGGTTGGTTGGTTGTTGGAGAGTTACATCCTGGCAACATCTTAGGTAATATAAGGACGGGGAGATGAAGGTAGAAGGAGCAGGAGGGGAGACGAGAAGAAGGTTACGGGGGCGGGGGAGGAGGGGGCGAGGTGGAGGGGAAGGAAGGGATGTAGACGCGGGAGATGAGGGGGTACAGGGCTGATGTATAGACAATGGGCAGGGCATCAGCCACAAGGAGTTGGTGGGAGTGGGGGTGGTTAGGTGACAGTTGGAGGCTGCGCCAGATAGTGGTAGTGTTGTGCTATATCACCCGTCAAGCCCTACAAATTACAGCGGCTGACAGTGCGCGGCTTGCCGGGCCTCCAGGCGTGTCCTCCGGGTGCGGGCGTGTCGGGGAGGGGGGGGGGGGAGTGTCTGGGGGGCGCCAAATTCCCACCACCCCGCCACGAATAGAGCACCTCGTACATGCTCTCTGTAGCTTCCATATGGTAGGCCCCCCCCCCCCTTCAACCCCGCCACGATCTCCGCGGTTTCGCCGATTTTCGGGATTTCAAAAATATTTATCGATTATATATTTACCGAAATGGGATGTATGTGAGAACTGTTGGATAGTTTCAATCCTGTTATTATAAGACCTAAGATGTTGCTTAGATACACCTAACCAAGAAGTATGCATGGCAATACAGTCATAACAACTCAAACAAGGCTAGTGGAAATCTGAGTTCTGGCATTTTTATGCGATTCTCTGGCAGGTTAAGTCTATGGGAGAAGATCTGCGTTTTCACGGAAATTGACATTCGCGTCGGTGTAATAATCTCGGCTTGATTTCCACGTTTTTTGCTGGGGACCACTTTCATCACTGACAGTGACACACACACATGCCAACACCAACACACATACCAACACAAACGCATACATACTGAAAGCAATACCAAGACCAACAAATACCCATACCAACACAAACGCACACATACACCAATAGTCAATACCAACATCAACATCAACACAAGCACACACATACCAACATTAACACCCACACACATAGCAACACCAACACAAACGCCCGCACATACTATTACTAAAATCAACAGCCCCCCCCCCCCCCCACACACACACCTGTGGACGAGTCCTCCTGTAGCTGTAGGTGACCAATCTGTGGTATTTGAAGTATCCGTCTGCTCATAACTCATGAGTGCAAAGACATTTGATGCGGGCGGATATTTCATTGTCGTCTGCTGACTGGACGTGATTTGGCGCCAGTGAAATTCCAGTGCCTTTTGTTCTCATGCTAAAATGACGCAAAATCTCTGACAGAGCTGTATATATACATAAATGTACATCAAGTGGACATATATTTTAACTTGTTGCCTCCATGTTCCAATTCTGCTGGTCCAGGGCATGACTGAGAACAATGCCTGGAGATGGGAAGGGAAACTTTGTTGTGTGCTAAGCCATCACCAATGAATCCCTTGTTCCTTCATACTGGATTAGTAAGTAATTCATGGTAGTTCATTCCAATATTGAAATATATCCTACTTTTTTCCCTGGTATTCTCTTTTTTTCCCTGTTTTCTGTGGCGGAGTGGTTAATGTCTGACTTTTTCTAGGTCAGACTCCTAATCTGAAGGTTGGGTGGTTTGATTCCCCATGCCTACACCTCTGCGAATTTGGATTTCCGCCGCTGTGTATAACTTACAGCGTCATCAAAGGCCAGTTGCTTTCATACCATGTATATGTGGTGTGGCAGGTTAAAAATTCCTTGGGTCGGTAAAGGTTTAGGCTCGGGCTTTCCATCAACAAACTGTCTAATGGTGAAAACAAGTCTATTCAGACTTATCCATAATAGGCAGTATAAATCTTCAAGAAAGGGTAAATAAAAAAATCACAAAATCAACAGAGCAAAGCCGACTGATGATGTATCCAACCATTGTTGACTGTCTTTTATGAAGTGCAACAAAGTCGATGTCCCTCTCCACTGATATTTGTTGGTTGATTTGTTGCAGGTTTACGTCCTGGCAACATCTAAGGTTATAACAGGACGGGTACCGCCTTGTGACATTGCACTCTTATGGGGACTTTATAATGCTGCCCAACTGTGAGACTAGGCTGGTGGCACCATGACCCGATTTCCCACTCAGTCGCATTATCCTGATAGTGACCTAACCAGTCCTTGTCCTATCCAAAGCGCCAGGCTAGGTTTTGTTTGTTTGTTGTTGTTTTATGTCCTACCAACATCTAAGGTCATATCAGGATGGGTACTGACTTGTGACAGTGCGCACTCATGTCTATTGTATAGTGTTGTCCCACTGGGAGACCAGGCAGCCAGCACCATGACCTGATATCCCACTCATTTCCAGTATCCTGACACTGAGCCAACCAGTCCTTGCCCTATCCTATTAATGGCGAGCGCCAGGCTAGGTAGTGTATACATTTTGTAAGTCATTGGTTTGTCTCGACTAGGAATCAACCTGACCTTCCGCACGGGAAGCCTGCGCTCTACCCATTCGGTGACTGCACACAGTTTGATGGTGATTTTCTGAGCCGGCTATTATTTGGAAGGATGTTTGCTATTATTTGGAAGGTTTTCACTTTTGGTTTCCATGTCACACTTTTGGTTAGCTCGGTGTCAGGATAATGTGACTGAGTGGGATATCGGGTCATGGTGCTGGCGGCCTGATTTCCCAGTGGGGCAGCACTATAAAATCGCCATGAGTGCATACTGTCACAAGTCGGTACCCGTCCTGATATGACCTTAGGTGTTGCTAGGACGTAAAACAACAAACCAACAAACAACAATTAATGTAAACCTAAATGTGGTGAATGCACTCCTTTCGTGCAACCAACGTTTCTGCTGCTGACATGGCGTCAATTGATCGTCAATCAATCAATCAATCAATCAATCAGTTGGTGAATAACTCCCCTGTTGTTGTTGCCAGCATCTTGCATGCAGAGCCTCTTTCTCAGATTGTACCGCAGGCTGTCTGTTCAAAGGCACCAGAAGTTCTTAACATGAGACGCGCCATTTGCTTTGATCTTTGACCTCACAGATGATAGTCACCTAGGTAGAACGCTTGCGCTTGCGCACGACTACATGTGTGTGTACAAGTACCAAATAGCTGGTATTATTCTGCATAAAATGCGCGAATCGTATTGACAACACAGTAATGCTATTATCGGTGTTGCTACCCATTACAATCAATGCCCAGTCAGCCACAAGGAACATTTTATTTGGAAAAAAATATTTTTGATTAGCCACAATTGCTTTTCCATATGGAAATTGATTAGTAATTGCTCATCTTCTGTAGCTTTTTTTACCACCTTCACATGCTTGTGTTTGCTTTCATTTGTGTTCTAATTTTTGTTGTTGGTATTATTATTGATTTGTAATTGCTCATTTTGTGTCGCATTAAAAATATTTAAAAAAATGCAATCTAGTGCTCTCTCTCATTTGTGTTTCAATGTTCATTTGCCAGCAACGTTGAATCAGTTCTGTTTCTGTCATTCTCTACTGAGTTCCTCTGTATATACGTCCATACTGGGACCACACATACGCAATACTGAATAAGCCAGGATCCAGAAATTTCATTTATGAGAAGATGCAACCTTGAAACAGTGAATCTGATGAACAGATTAAAATCTATTCAAGAGACGATGCTTTTCTTACCTTTGGTAATCTATTGCACAAAGTGCGCCGAGCTGATTGGTTCGGAGGAAATTCCTCATCTACGAAAGCACCAAACCCACACACCTTTATTTGCCCGATATTGCTGCACAGCACTATGGTAACGGGATAAAACTCATCTGCATGTCAAGCACCCCCCCCCCCCACACACACACACTCTACTCTCCCACCTCCCTCACCCCCACACCCCCATCTCCACCTCTCTCACCCCGACCGGCCACCCACCTCCACCTCACCCCCACCATCCACCCAACTCCAGCTCCCTCACCCCCACCATCCACCAACCTCCACCTCCATCACCCACACACCCCCACCGGCCCCCACCACCAAGCTCCAGCTCCCTCACCCCCACCGTCCACCAACCTCCACCAACCTCCACCTCCTTCACCCACACTCCCCCACCGGCCCCCACCACCACCTCCCTCACCTCCCTAATCCCCACTCCCCCACCGACCACCCACCTCCACCTCCTTCATCCCCACTCCCCCACTAGCCCCACCTCCACATCCCTCCATCCCCGCCGGCCACCCACATCCACCTCTCTCACACCCCACCGGCCAACCACATCCACTTCTCTCCGGCCACCCACCTTCACCACACCCCCACCAGCAACCCACCTCCACTTATCTCAACCTCCACCTCCACCTCGACCGCCACCTCCACCTCCACCGCCACCTCTTTAGCCGCAACACGGTGGGATTGTATGCGTATCATGCAGACGTGTTATTGGCGGTCGTGACGGACGCCCGAACTCATTTGCATATTACGTGGAAAATTGATGGATGAGTTTGTCGGTTGCTTGGCAGATGACAATGATACATCAGAGAGCTCGGCCTTGATCAGGCGTACAGTCCATGCGTGTAAAGAGCGCCCCCTTGTACCACCGGCCTCGACCACTTGTACAGTCCATCTGTATTGTAGTCTTAGGGAGCGGGACGTAGCTCAGGCGGTAGAGTGTCCACCTGTGAAGGTGTCGGTCATCCTATCGATGCTGCTCAGTGGACCCATTTGCAGTTTGGGCTATTTTCCATTCCAACCAGCGGTCCACGACTGGTTCATCAAAGGCTGTAGTATGGTATGTGCTGTCCTGTCTGTGGGACGTGCATCTAAAAGACCCCTGTCTGTTTTTCGGAAAGAGTAGCCTATTTGGCGGTAGCGGGTTTCTTCCAAAGAAATATGTCAGAATGACCATATGCTTGACGTCCAATAGCGCATAATAAAGATAGCGCATAATGGTAAATCAAACCAACTTTCAACGGACAACTCTGCAACCATACCAATTTTGTCCTTAGCTTAGCAGGTGTGGTGTCACCGGAGCGACAGACAAGATAAATGAAGCAAGGACAGTTTGTACATTGGAAAATTGTTTGCATATGGCAGTGGTCCGCTATCACAAGGGTCGTTGAGGACAGGTAGGACTGTATAGAATTGGGTAGTTAAAGAACTGTCGATTCGGGCGGTGGCACCCTTGATATTGTGAACTTTGATTTTGACACTTGACACTTCCAAATGGAGTGACTTCCGCCAGGATGACAATCTATAGTTATATAAAATTCTCTAGCAACTTCATCCAAGTTTTAAGCTCAAACGGAATAAATGATAAGTATATGTCAGTGTACTTGTGCCCATCAAAATGGGTATTCCGAGTTCCGTTGGCCTCTCTGGAAAGACTGAAGCTGCGACCCAAAATACCATGGTGGTATTTAACCTAATATAAAATATTTGCTATGGTAGAAACAAATAAATGGCAAGAACCCTACCAAGTTTGGTCATCAAGAGGCATGTGGTTATAGGTGCAAAGTGAGTTTAATGTGCTGGGCCTGTAGTGTATAATAAGGATAGAATTAGAAGGCACATCAACCACCTACCAGTGTATGTAGGCTGAAGCTACGATCCAAGATGCAAGGTCGCAGCTTCAGTCCTTCCTGGAGGACCAGCGGAAGTAGTTTTATCAGAAATCATAAAATAATGGATCCACATTGTGATAGATTTAAACAACTTTTCTTCTTTTTTTTTAATGGGAAGGATCCAGAAATTTCATTTGCGAGAAAATGCAATCTGAAACAGGTCAACATCAGTTTAAGAGACGATGCTTTTCTTACCCTTTCTAGAAACCTATTCCATAAAGTGGGCCCTGACACAGAAGGCCCTGACACAGAAGGCCCTGACACAGAAGGCCCAATCACAATATGCTTTGAGTCGATACACAATTCCCTGTAACTGATGATCTGAGAGTTGGAGAGGTTTTCTACTTTATAAGTAACCAGACGGGATGGCCGAATGAGTAATGCCCGGTACACACCTCCCGTATAAAACCTAAAACTGTCCATTTCGCGACTAAGTTTGAGTTTTAGTCGGTTTCAGTCTTTAGGTGTGTGACCCCCCTAACACACCTGAGCCTTCCGATTCGTGACTTAAAACTCAGTTTTAGGGCTTAAGAATAAGATTCGAAAAATGAATCGGGCAGTTTTAGGTTTTATACGGGAGGTGTGTACCGGGCATTAGTCGGGAAACGGGACAGGTCGGGTTGTGACGGGTCGCGTGCGGCAGTCAATTTTAGCGCGTGAATCGTATACGGGAGGTGTGTACCAGGCTTAAAATGTCTGTCTCCCGTGTTGGTAGACCATGGGATCGTGGGTTTGAACGCTGGTTGAGTCAAACCAATGACATAAAACTTTATACTTGTCACTTCCGAGCCAGGTGCTCGGCATTATTAGGATAGGATAGGATAATGTGACTGAGTGGGATATCAGGTCATGGTGCTGGTGGCCTGGTCTCCCAGTGGGGCAGCACTATAAAGTCGCCATGAGTGTAGCAGTGGGGTAGCACTATAAAGTTGTCATAAGTCGGTGCCCGTCCTGATATGACCTTACATGTTGCTAGGACATAAAACAACAAACAAACAAACAACAACAAACAAACAACAACTGTATAAGTCTCCACTGATTTTCTCGCGCGTACAGAATAAAGAGGAGAGTATTGAGTTTTAAAAATAAATTTATTGGAGAACATAGCCTGCAGGTAGGCCGAGCATCAAGTATCTGGAGATCATTATCGGTATCGTGTATCGTATCATGGTAAATAGTTCAGTCAAATCGAAACATGTCAGCACATAACAGTGTCATATTAGGGAATCAAACAATGCAAATCAGTATAATCAAAACATAGCGGTATCAATCAATCAGGGTAATAGTTAGTTAGTCAGTAAGCGAGTAAACGACTTAATAGTGACATCAAGTGGAGAAAGCGAGGACAAGCAGCACACCGAGGAGGCTAACGACCAAACATCAGACCTCAACCCAACAAAGTCCCGAGGGCTGATGGGACTTTGGTGATCACAGTGGGACCAGTATAAGTGAGAATGGCATCACTCTTCCACCGCCACCGTCCAGCCTCTTGTATAGCATCGAGATTCAGTCCCGCGGTTATGCACACTTGAACCGCGCCTCTTTAAGACTGTAGTGTTAAGGAGCGGTCCGAACCGAAGAGGAAGGAGGAGGCAAGAGAGAGGACTCGTGTTAGTCGGGCAACTTTTAGTAGAGAGCCATCTGGTAGCAAGAAAGCAAGAGAAGAGGGGGGACGGTTGAAACACTGATTATACTTAGACCAGGCTGTGATTGGGCTCATATTTAAAGGGAAAAATCAATGTTCTTTAATGAAAAAGAGACTGATTGGTTTTAGTTGGCGCTTGTCACATTCGGCCATAGCTGCGGCCTTGGCTTGGGGATTATGCGGTAGCCTGCTTAGATTGTCAGCTTAGACCAAGGCTTTCCCGTCTTTATGTAGGATCGTGATGTTACAACTCTGTGTGGCTGCTATAAGCCAAATTTGCCTTGCAAAAAAAGCACAAAGAACCGGATCCCTTGCCGCACCTGACTCTAGTATTTGCTGTGACACAAGATTATCTGTGTTGATCATGACATTGAAATTGCGAGAGGAATGATAAAGCTGTAATTAAGTGAAATGCTTCTAATTGATTTATGTACTATCTCAATCCGGCAAGGTGTGACAGTGGCTTTACTAGGCAGGTGGGTTAGCACAGTATCAGGATAATATGAGTGAGTGGGAAATCGGGTCCGGGTGCCAACAGCCTGGTCTCTCAGTGGGGAAGCACTATAAAGTATCCAGTAGTGTGCATTGTCAAAAGTTGGTATCTATCCTGATATGACTTTAGATGTTGCCAGGATGTAAAACCCCAACAAACGAACTAATGAGTACGTGTGACTATGTAAAGTTCTTTGTCATTTTAATGTCATGCAAGGTTCTATACAAGGCAGAACATCATTTGTTTTAATTGAATGATTATTTTCTAAACAAGAGCCTGTTTCATGAACACTTCCATAATTAGCGATTCTCATTTAGGATGCCGGGAGGAACTGTTCGATACGATAGGACCAAATGAGGCTGATAACTATGTTAGCCAGAGTAATTACAAGCGAGAGGGGATGGGGTGGTCAGGTAAAAAAAACACCACAAACAATGAGCCCCTGTATGCAAAAATACAGGTATGCCATTCTAGTTACGGGCTTTTAACTACCAATATACATCCCATTATCTTCAAACAGTTTTTAGGTCATGTAGTTTATCAACTTTCATCATCATCATCATCATCATCATCATCATCATCATCATCATTATTATAATATAATAAGTATTATTTATCACAGCACTTTTCCTCGTGCATCGTTGTACCTCTGGTAGTGAAGCCATTGTTGTATTGGTAATGCACTACTGTGAGGGAATTTAGTGTAGTGATAAAAAGTGTCATTTGAACATATCGCTGCTGCCATATTCACTACCGCATGGAACGGGAACATACTTTGACAAATTTCAATTGTAAGCAAGTGGTCTGAATTCTACTTCTCGTAATGCCTAGCAGCATACAAGGTAGTGACAAGTATCAATTCTGCAAACCTTTGCTAGGAATTTTCAATCGACTAGTAAAATAATCACCCCTTGCATACTGATATTACCACGGAGTGGGAGCAGCAGTGTGTGGGTGTGAGTATTCAAATGACGTTTTTTTTGTTATCACTGCACTATATCTGCCCTGAATTCCCTCATCACCGAAGTACTGCATTACCCGTACAACAATGGCTTCACTACTGGAGGTACAACAATGCATGAGGCAAAGTGCTGACGGTGATAGTGCATATTGCATGAGGTATGTTTGTACAGTTTGTTTCCCCCATCTTATTTATCACCGGACACAGTGGCCGAATCGGTAGAGCGCAGGCCTCCTGTGCGGATGGTCGCGAGTTCGATTTCCGGTCGAGTCAAACCAATGACTTACAAAATTGATATTTGTCACTTCCTAGTCAGGCACTCGGCATTAATAGGATAGGGCAAGGACTGGTTAGCTCAATATCAGGATAATGAGACTGAGTGGGATATCGATTCATGGTGCTGGTGACCTGATTTCCAAGTGGGACAGCACTATAAAGTCACCATGAGTGCACACTGTCACAAGTCGGTAGCCGTCCTGATATGACCTTAGATGTTGCCAGGATGTAAAAATCCAACAAACAACCTATTCATAATGCATTTACCGCTGGTTCCCGACAACTACAACACTGGCGCCTCTGGGGTGGTGGTTGGGTTGGTGATAGTTGTGTAACCCTGACGCCTGTATGTGACGCTGTTGTTGTTTGTTGTTGTTTTACGTCCTAGCAACATCTAAGGTCATATCAGTATGGGTACCGACTTGTGACAGTGCGCACTCATGGCAACTTTATAGTGCTGTCCCACTGGGAAACCAGGCCGCCAGCACCATGACCTGGTATCCCACTCAGTCACATTATCCTGACACTGAGCACACCAGTCCTTGCCCTGTCCGAATAATGCCGAGCACCTGGCTAGGAAGCGACAAGTATCAATTTTTAAGTCATTGGTTTGACTCGACCGGGGTTCGAACCCATGACCCCACGATCTACCAGCACGGGAGACGGACGCTCTAACTCATTCGGCCATCCCGTCTGGTCTGCAGACCAGTGGCACTCTGCTGGTTAACTTGTGAACGCAGGCTAATGTGATTATAAATATAAGTGCCAGTAGGGCAGTTATTGCTGCCAGAAGCAGAGCAAAGTACAGTAAAACCTCTCTAAATCCACTTTTAAATGGTCCATTTAGGGAGGTGGTCGGTTTAGAGAGTTTTTTTTAATCGTTACAATGATATTGTATGGGTGATTGTTTGGGACTCAAATAAAGCGATCGATATAGGGGAGTTGTCGATCTGTGGAATTTGTCGATTAGAGAGGTGTTACTGTTTATTTAAATAAGAGAATTATATTGGAATAGTGGTGATGGTTTCCACACATTTATTTACATAAGCCAATTGTATCGGAACATTAACGATTTGTGCACGTTTATTTAAATATACTCTAAACAAATATGTTTACTTACGAGAACAAACTTGTTGAGAATCCCATTTTTGCATGCTTCTGATATATGACGTCATTAGCTAGAGACTACTTCTTTGTTGTTAACATGAATACTATTTTGTGGAAAGGTAAGCATGGTAAGATTCATATCGCAAGTCAGCTGGTAACAGCTGGCCGAATGAATTGAGCGTCCGTCTCCCATTTTGGTAGATCGTGGGATTTGGGCTCATGGGTTCTCTGTGGCGGAGTGGTTAGAGTGTCTGACTTTTTTCTAGGTCGGACTCCTAATCTGAAGGTCGGTGGTTCGATTCTCCGTGCCCCCACCTCTGCCACTTTGGATTTCCACCGCTGTGTATAACTTACAGCATCATCAAAGGCCGGTTGCTCTCATACCATGTCTATGTGGTGTGGGAGGTTAAAAATCCCTTGGGTCGGTAAAAGTGTAGGCTCGGGCTTTCTATCGACAAACTGTCTAATGGTGAAAACAAGTCTATTCAGACTTATCCATGATATGCAGTATAAATCTTCTTCAAAAACCTGGTCGAGTCAAACCAATGACTCTAAAATTGATACTTGTCGGTTCCTAGCCAGGTGCTCGGTATAATTAGGATAGAGCAAGGAGGAGTGGAATGAGGAAGACCAATCATCCACAAATGAAATTTTCCCTGCTTAATCAACTAATGTACCACACAAAAAACAAAAAAAACAAAAAAACAACTTCATGGGGTGTTTGCTGCATTTGTAAGATTCTCTTAGTAAGTCAGGTAGCAGTCTTTTGTTTGCCATATTCATTTGACACAAATTTGTTCATTTCAGATTTTCGTTTAAATTTCAGTGTAAACATAAATGTGAAAGAACTTTCTTTTTTTTTTGTTAAACAAAATGACAGAATTACTTCTAACTTTTCACCATGAATATGGCCTTTGCTGCCGACATCGCATTAAGCAATCACCAATCAATCAATCAATCAATTATATTTGGTATATTTTACATATTGTTTATGATGTATTCAAGCCCTTTTGGAGGAATCGATGCGAGATATATAGTTAAAGCTGCATCGTCCGATGAAGCATAACATTTTCTAAACCAAAATAATTATCTGGAATTTATTCTACATATCTAACTTAGATACTGATGCACTTATTAAGCATTTGATGCCACATAGAAGGGAATACTGAGACAGTTGAATAGAAACTGTTACTGCTGAAACTTCTGGAGTTTTGGCATGCTTGCCAAAACTAATTTGACATTTTATTCTTCAAATATCTCAAAACTTAGCCTTTTAAAATAAAAGTTACTTTATACTATTTTAAAGTAAGATAGGTTATAACAATCAATTCAATATTTGTATCTCAGAAAAATGACAGAAACTATCAGACTATGCAACTTAAATATGGGGTATGCTTACATTCACAATCTCACCATTAAACACTTATTTTTTCCACGACATTTTTGTATTCACAATTTCCATACATTATTCCACAAACATAAACTATTCTCTTAAAAATAGAAATTGTAGGAACTGTGTAGCCATTAATGGTTGTCTTCCCACTGCCCCTTATGGACAAAGTAATTCATATAAACAGAATCATGAGCCCTGGAGCTAATATACAAATAACCTACATACTGCTCTTTAAGGAATCTAACACATGTTTAGAAAAAGATGCGATGAGGTCACACTCCTTCATACTCCTTCATGAATAGGTAGTCTTTCCATCATAAGCTAACTTAGCAGTGAATCCTTATTAATGTTTGGCATTGATTGAACTTCTTTGAAGTCCAGACATGTTTTAATGTTGACCACCCTTTTTTATTTTACTTGCAGGGATTTTTTTACAAGAGAAGCGGGAGGATGCACCGTCGAGTTTTTCAAGGAATCTGAAAACCGCGAGAGACTGTTTGTTGCCTTGAGATTTGAAACAAAGGACATAGCCAGAGATATACTAAGCAGGTAAGATACGCTTACTCTTTTTCATAGCAAGCTTCAATTTGTTTGTTTGTTTGTTTGTTTGTTTGTTTATTTATTTATTTATTTATTTATTTAATTATTGGGCCTAGCATTTATTTATTTAATTATTCATTCATGGAATTATTTATTTATTTTATTTATTTATTTATTTATTGGCATAACTGTGTTTGCTAACAGCGCATTGAAATTTTAGCCATATATCGATGGTGCCACTTCAGCGTGCGGTCTACCTCCACTCCAAGAAATTTATACTGCAGGGTGATAAAAATCAAACAATTTACCTAACCCTTATCCAAACACAACCAGCCGAGGTCTCAGTAGACAGATGAGGTTATTCCACAGTGTAGACTATGGAAACTGCAGTAGACCGCATGCTAGAGGTATACCGCACACTAAAGTAGCTCCGTATCGACTACATTATCTACCTGTCTGTTGGAAAAGTAAGTTTTCATATTATTTTAATCCTAATCTAATTCAAATTATATATATAATTTATGTGTTCATCAGGTAATGCAATTTTATGGTTGCAATAGTCCGATGGTTTTTGCCATTTGTTAAAGATAAATATATTAACTAGATGGTTTAATATAATCTACCTTACTTTTAGATTCAAGTAATTTTCATTTAAATGGCTATCTTTAGAGATATTCCAAGTAAAAACATGCCAAATTAATGTTGGCATGTACGGTACAAATTCTGACACGCTCAACTTCAGCAATAACAGGTTCTATTAAATTAACTTAGTATTCTCTTAAATTTTAAGTTCTCAGAAAAATTAAAAATAAGAAAAGCTTGTTTGCCACTATACAGACAAAGAAACTTATTTATTTTGGCCACATCATTCGTTAGAGTTCAATATACCGTACATTGTTGGAAGGGAAGGTGAATGGCAGCAGAGGGAGAGGGAGACCAAGAACATCATGGTTTACAAATATTTCACAGTGGACAGGCTTGAATTATTCACAGTCTATCAGAACAGCACACCATCGGGACAAGTGGAGAACCATTGCATCCAACCCTCGACTAGAGGACGGAACTAGTGATTGATTGAGTATTCTCTTCTAAGCAGGGAACGAATGATTAATAAGTGCACCACTATCTATGGTGGGTATGTAGGATCAAATCTAGATTCATGAATGTTTTGGTTTTGAAAATGTGATGCTTTCATCGGACTATGCAGCTCATATTCCATAATGCGATTTGGCACTCAATAGATATATTTATGATATTTGTCAAATCATAATGGCTGTGGGGCTATGAGCGCCATATCGTAGGCCTATGTCTGAATGCATCAGCTATTCTACCATACACAGTACGTGTAAGATCTATTCCCTCCATGCATTTGTGCTGGTTCATGCACAAACTTGTGCAGGCAACACATTGCCATGGAGCAAGTAGGATATGAAGTCATGTCGGACAAAGGAGCGTGTATATATGGCGTATTGTGTCTGTGGGATGTGACAATTGGATGTCGGATACGCATATCGCATGTCATATACCAATCATCCTCATCTGCAGGTTTTTGCCATGTCTATGGAATGTTAGCCTTAATGTCGCAAAGAGCTCTTTTAGGCTTCATGGCGTGATACAAATCCCCCCCCCCCATAACACCGCATGAACATATGCGCGCGCGTGCGCGCACATACACACACACACACACACACACACATATGCACACGCACACACACACACGCACATGCACACCATATATGGGCATGGGGGGTTTGCGATTTCCTAGGAAATGACATATTCCCCCTGGACATCGCAAACCCCCCATGTTTGGCAGTCTTTATCCTAATGAAAACATCTTTGCGATAGTCGAGTTCGTAATTCCGACCGCACATGCACTGAAAACGGCCTTTATTCACAGATGTCGCCACTGTGGCCATTAATATAAAGGTCAGGTAAAGAGGTCTGGCAATATCCTGGTATTATCACTCAGTTTCAGGATCAGCAATGTAAACAATGTCGTTAGCAAAATGGCCTTTTTAGTTCTAACTTCAGTCACTGCATACAATAAATAGAACCATTTTAATATTCCAAATTCTTATTGATCCATTATTTAAACCATTATTTACTAGTGTATTAGTTGAATATTACAAAATGCTACTAAGCATGGGGGGTTTGCGATTTACAGGGGGGTTTGTGATTTCCTAGGAAATTGCAAACCCCGGGATCTCCAAGGGTTGCCGATTTTCTGCTACACCAGACACGGTGGCCGAATCGGTAGAGTGAAAGCTTCCCATGCGAAAGGTTGGGAATTTGAATCCCAGCTGAGTCTAATCAATGACTCATCAAATTGATAGTTGTCGCTACTTAGCCTGGCGCTCTGCATTAATAGGATAGGACAAGGACTGGTTAGCACAGTATCAGCATAATGCGACTGTATAGGATATGGGGTCATAGTGCTGGCCGTTTAGTTTCCCAGTGGGGTTGCACTATAAAATCGCCATGAGTGCGCACTGTCAGAAGGCAGTACCCGTCCTGATATGACCTTAGATGTTGCAAGGACCTAAAACAATAATAAACAAACTTAACAAGAGATGTACTACCGGCAGAGCGAGCCATGCTTCCCCTGTCCGCAGCCACTTTATTTAGTTTGGAGTAACTTTCTAAAAGAAATTGAAAAAAAGATTTAATGTCTAAGTTTGGAGATATTTAAATATATTAGGTTGATCGGCATTACTTTACCTTAGTTTGGGGTAACTTTAAAAAACGCAACTAATTTAATGGCTAACTTTGAAGATATGTAATTATATTACTTATTAGGTTGATTGGTGTCATCTACTTTGGAATAACCTTTTCTTGATTAAAATGTCTAACTTTTGTTGTTGTACATTAGTTGATTAAGCATGGGGAAATTTCAATCGCAGACGATTGGTCTTCCTCATTCCACTGCTCCTTGCCCTATCCTAATAATGCTGAGCACCTGGCTAGGAAGCGACAAGTATAAATTTTTAGGTCATTGGTTTGACTCGACCAGGATTCGAACCCATGATCCACCAACACAGGACACGGACGTTCTAACATATTCGGCCATCCTGTCTTTGGGGTTTATTTCAAATGAAAACATACAAAATAATATTGCTGTGCACACCAAAATGCAGGACAGCATATGCTTGTATGACTTGCAGCAGCAACAAGTTCTATTAAATTGGCTTAATATTCCTTCGACGCAACAATGCAAATGTTTAATAATTGCACCAGTATCTAAGTTGGATATTAGGATGAAATGTAAGTAAGTGCTTCGTTTTAAAAATAAAAGATATGGTATGGTATTATCTCTCATGCGCAACTGCTTCCACAGAGACACACAATAATTGGTTCCACGTAAATTAAAATCAAATGGGTACTAGAATCATAATGACGACGTGCCTTTGTCGTGTCAGACCCTGCTTTATGGAATTGATTGCCAGAGAAGGTAAGACAAAAAAGAGAAAAGCATTTAATTCAAAACATCAGACAACCGACTCATTTATAGGGAACTTTATTAATTCACACGATGGTATCCAAACTGGTTTGAGCCCCGCCCAGTAGGAGCAGCATAACATCGTTGGTGAGGGTTCCAGGTTGCTCAACACGGCGTGTATGAATGTCCTTAGCTGGGGTGGGTGGGTGGGTGAAAATAAGGCTGGGCGTATCACCACGCGTTGGTTCGGGTGATTGTGTAGTAGTTCACGCTGTGAACCTGTGGGTTCGCTCTGGCCGGCGAGGAGGAGGATGAGGATGACGAGCCCACACACCACCCGCAGTGTTCAGGTGCTGGGGGACTGAGTGAGGCTGGCGGTTCGAATCCAATGGTCAAGGCGTGGTGTTGCCGGGATCCGCTAGATGGCGCCACCGGTGAGCGTCCATAGTTACCGCTAGGCGGGTGGTACGTCTATAGCCCTGTTCACACCCACAACTTTAGGCCGAACTACATAAGGCGAACTAGATGAGGTGAACTAGGCGTGAAAGTGTGTCGTGTCCACACATGCAGTACTTGGGGCGGTTTAAGCCGGAAATCGATATCTGCGCATGAGAAAGTCCATACTAACCAGCGCCACTTTCGGTTAGTCGACGTCGCCACGAGAGAGTGTGGGTTCGACCTAGATATGTATAGACTGAGTCATATTGTTTTGGAACGGTGAAAACTGCTGCTGGGCAGTGAAAACCTAAAAATAAATGATGAAAAAAATATCTGTGCACAGCTAGCGGTTTCATAGACCAAATTATATAATATGCGCTTTTGATCGACTGGAAAGTCAACAAACTCAGGTCTCGACTGCACATGCATGTGACGTGCTTAAGCCGCCTCAAAGTAAACTGCTACCGTCCACACAAGCAAGATGGGCCGACTTAAGCTAGTTCGCTTCATCTAGACTAGGCGACTCAGACTTAAGTCGCCTCAGCTTAGTGTCCACACGGCCAATGTGAGTCGACTTAGATGAGGCGAACTAGTTGAGGCGATTTAAGGCCTGTGTGTGAACAGGGCTTTAGTCGCACACCCTGAATTACCCATGTTGCAGGCGCAACATGTGCAATTTCTCAAATAATTTTATTCTGGCCGTGAGATCCAGTGTTTCAGAATATTTTAGTTTCTAATGAATGATATTTATCCATCCTTCAATCAAAAAAAAATCGAAATTGAAATATGTTATACTGGGGGCAAATGGTGGGTTGGGGAAGTGGTGGGGGACAATTGCAATCTTTCCCCAGGACAAGATAATATATCAGCTCCACGTCGTATGAAGACCCTTGATGAACAATATACTAATTTATTCTTCTAACGGTTTTCTGTACAGATTCTGTACTTTATGGAGAGAAGGCTTTTTGTTTGTGTGTTTGTTTGTGTGTGTGTCCCAATAGACGCACAGTGCGTGAGTGCAGACTATTCAAAGAATTTCCTGGATTTGTTTTAGTCGTGCCTCTGAAATAAAGTGGGATTGTCTTATTTTATGTGCATTCAGTCTGAATATGATCGTTAATTTGTGTGTGCTTTCAATCTTGAAATGGGGGGTGTACTTCTATTGGGTAGCGTTCCTCTATTGGGACATATACGGTAGAAACAAAACAAAAATTACAAAGATTGATTGCTCCTTCACATCAATTCACATTCCCCCAACTGTGTTCCTCACGATGTGTCCATCACGAACCCAAGTGTTGAAAACGATTGATTGATTGATTGGTGGTTGCTTTACGCCGTGTCGGCAGCATAGGCCATATTCACGGAGTGTTGAAAACAAAATTGGATATCTGCATCCCTAAACTAGGTAGACACGCGCCGATATTCAACTTCCGGTCGCAATGGAAACGTGACAGGAAGTTGAATATTGGCGCGTATCACGTGACTTAACCGGAAGTAACTAGCCTTGATTAATAATAGGGCCGTATTGAGAATGATGTGTAGTATATGCATTTGTCTTGTTAATATTATTATTGTTATTATTATTATTATTGTTGTAATTATTATTGTTATTATTATTATTATTATTATTATTCCCGTCCTTATATGACCGTAGAAATTCATAGGAGGTAAAATCCCAACAAACAAGCAAATCTTATTATTATTTCTAGTAGTAGTGGTATATAATACAATATATAGCATAGGACAGGTATCATAGTTATACATCTTAAAGCCATTGATCTGACTCTGACGGTATCCGACAAATTGCCAAAATGGGAAGTGGGTGTCAATTTATTCGGCCATTACGTTTGGTCTTTTTTTGTTCTTTCTGAATTTCTATTGTGTTCAAAAACATATTTGGTTTTCTTTAAATAGAGCTTATATACGCTTCTCATTTGGAATTATTTGCTGCACATTTCCAGCATTTGTTTACTGGGGTGAAAAAGTAGGTGTTAGCCAAATCAATATGCTATATGTTGTACTATAATGTCGTCTGCTGTTGTCACTTTGTGTCAACAGAGATTTAATGGCCTCGGGCAATGATGCAAGGACGGCTGGGGAAAACAGGAAAATGTACGTCAAGACATGACCTTATTAGGTTGACAAGATTAAAGAGTGCTACATAGTAAATAATAACCACACATGATTGAGGGCCCTATGTCCTGGCGTTTGGTTTTGAATATATGTGAGCTTTCTTCTTGTTCTTGTTCTTCTTATTCTACTTCTATTTCTTGTTCTACCGTATGCAGTGGCGAAATCGGTAGAGCGCAGGCTTCCTGTGCGGAAGGTTGTGGGTTCAAAACCCGGTCGAGTCAAACCCAATGACTTACAAAATTGATACTTGTAGCTTCCTAGCGTGGCGCTTGGCATTACTAGGATAGGGCAAGGGTTGGTTAGTTCAGTGTCAGGACACAGTCATATATGCAAAGGGCACCACAGAAGAGGAGGTAATAACTAAGCTAAATAAGCTCCTACTAAAACTGGTCGAATGGTGTGAGTCCAATAAAATAACCATCAATGCAAGCAAATCAAAAACAGTACTCTTCTCGTATAAACAAACGCCAGAAAGAAACCTACACTGTAAGCTAGGAAACCAAATATTAGAAAATGTAGACCAACGTAAAATGTAACTAATTGCTTTAATGGTCAGAATTAACATCTTCCACTGAAATCTTGTCATACGTACAAGGGATACAGATACCATTTGATGAAATACCCATCCAAACACAAATACCAAATCAGTATAAATTTTCTAAAATTGAAATGGAAGTGGCGGATTGTGAGGTAACAAATTTATTAATTCAAGGTGTTATTACCAAGGCTGTCCATTCAGAAGGACAATTTGTTTCAAACATTTTCCTTAAACCTAAACCCAATGGTTTATTATATATATATATAATAAATAAATAAATATATAACATAAATAAATAACTATAGTAAAACACATAAAAACAATGTAACAATTTACCCATCCCAAAAGCGCTGCTTCACCACTAGGTGGAGCAACCATTTCAATTCCCCTCTCGTGAAAGCTGGCATATGTTGTACAGGTGAGTGTGTCTGCAATCAACACAGGTGGGAGATGTGGCCAGGCTCTCTGGTGTACAGGTGTGGCAAAGGTAAATACAGTGCACCTGCCACACCTCAGGTGCTACAGGCAAGCTATTACTGTTACCTAAATAATGTCTTTCTGGTGTTATTATTGTCGACTAGTGTTGTTTGTTGTGGAACTGAGACAGTGTGAGGGCTATTACTTAGGCGGTGTGCTTTTGCACTCTGACTATGTTCAATATTTAGTCTTGAATACAGGTTTGAATGTTGTTCTATGAAAGTGTGCATGCAAGTACATCAGTGGGAATCTGTTATCTCTGTGAACTGTTGATAACAAATTATACCTGGATTGGCGGGTGAATACAGTATGGTGGGTGGATGGGTAGAGTAGGTGGATGAATATATTACGTGGGTGAATACAGGAGTGGGGTGGTTGGGGAGAGTAGGTGGATGAATACATTACGTGGGTGAATACTGGAGGGTGGGTGGGTAGAGTAGGTGGATGAATACATTACGTGGGTGAATACAGTACGGTGGGTGGATGGATAGAGTGGATGGATGAATACATTACGTGGGTGAATACAGGAGGATGGGTGGGTAGAGTAGGTGGATGAATGCGTTACGTGGGTGAAAACAGGAGGCTGGGTGGGTACAGTAGTTGGATGAATACATTACGTGGGTGAATACAGTACAGTGGGTGGATGGATAGAGTAGGTGGCTGAATACATTACGTGGGTGAATACAGGAGGGTGAGTGGGTAGAGTAGGTGGATGAATACATTACGTGGGTGAATACAGGAGGGAGGGTGGGTGGGTAGAGTAGGTGGATGAATATGTTACGTGGATGAATACAGTATGGTGGGTGGATTGATAGAGTATATGGATGAATACATACGTGGGTGAATTGAATACATTACGTGGGTGAATACAGTATGGTGGGTGGATCGATAGAGTAGATGGATGAATACATTACGTGGGTGAATATAGGAGGGTGAGTGCGTAGCGTAGGTGGATGAATACGTTATGTGGGTGAATTTAGTACAATGGGTGGATGGGTAGAGTAGGTGGGTGAATACATTATGTGGGTGAGTACAGTATGGTGGGTGGAGTAGGTGGACGAATACAGTAGGTGGGTGAATATGGTATGAATACAGTATGAATACAGTATACAGTAAAATACAGTATGAATACAGTCGAGTAACTGAAGACAATAGATGGGCGAATACAGTAAAGTAGGTGTATGCATGATATGTCGGTGAATACAGGAGGGTGGGTGAATACATAATGGGGTGGTGAATACAGGAGACATGAGGGTGGATGGAAGGAGTAGGTGGATGAATACACGATGGTAAACGAAGAGAGTAGGTGGATGAAAACAGTAGATGGATGGATACGCCATGGGTTTGAGAAGAATAAATATTTTCCGGCAGTAGTACTAAAATTATAAACGAGAAAAAGTTGCACTGTCAGCTTATTAGCATGGCTGTCCTAGCAAAAGAATCTTGCTTGAATATAATCCAATTATTGTAGTGACAACCACGTATCTCTTACATTCCTCCTCCTCTTACATTCTTCTTCTTCTTCCTCCTCCTCCTCCTCCTCCTCCTCCTCCTCCTCCTCCTCCTCCTCCTCCTCCTCCTCCTCCTCCTCCTCTCCTCCTCCTCCTCCTCCTCTCCTCCTCTCCTCCTCCTCCTCCTCCTTCTCCTCCTCCTCCTCCTCCCTCCTCCTCCTCCTCCTCCTCCTCCTCTCCTCCTCCTCCTCCTCCTCCTCCTCTCCTCCTCCTCCTCCTCCTCCTCCTCCTCCTCCTCCTCCTCTCCTCCTCCTCCTCCTCCCCTCCTCCTCCTCCCCTCCCCTCCTCCTCCTCCCTCCTCCTCCTCCTCCCCTGCGCCCCTTCTCTGTCCCCCCCCCCCCTCCTCCTGCTCCTCCTCCTTTTGCTCCTCCTGTTCCTGCTGCTGCTGCTGCCATCGCTCCTCCTCCTACTCCACCTACTCCTCTTAGTCTTTCACCTCCTCCTCCTCCCTTCCTCACCTCCTTCTCCTCCCTTCCTCCTCCCTTTCCTCCTCCTCCTCGTCCTCCACTTTCCTTTTAAATGCCACTGCCATCTCTAACTCTGACCCCCCTTTGCCATCCTCATCCGCATATTCAAACTCACACATCCAGATGCTCATGCTCATGCTCATGCTCATGCTCATACACTCATACACTCATACACTCATACACTCATACACTCATTCCCCTCTCTCTAGGTGGCGATTGCTAGCACGGCCCATCAGAGGGGGGGGCCCCCCCCCCCCCCCCCCCCCAAACACACACACACACAAAGTGCTGTTTGACATTGCTTCCATCCTGCATCTGTGCACACATTGTCGAGTCTGGGTGATATCAGCAGGTGGTCATGAGTATGCCTAGTCACGTGGTGGTGTCGTGAATACACAACGCGGGTGGTAATTAGTAAGGGACCCAAGCCAGCGCAACAACCCTTCGCACTCTGCGTCTCTTTCAAATTGCATAATCCGATGAAAGTGTAATATTTTCAAAAGAAGAAACCTGCCCTATCCAATTAGTGTAGTAATTCATTATCTGTAGTCCCAACTTTAGATTCTAATGTACTCGTTCGTCATATGTGGGCTTTTTGCTTATTAACATTAGCTGGCAACAGTATGACTTATTTCGACAAGCAACAATGTCACCTAGTTTTACGTAGCAATGATGTATCGCACACACACGCACGCACACACACACACACGCACACACGCACACACACACGCACACACACACGCACACACACACACAGGTTATAAATGTCAAAGAGATAGAGAGAGACAGAAACAGAGAGAGAGACAGGAAGGAAGAGAGAGCGATAATATGTTATAAATGGCAGAGAGATAGAGAGAGATAGAGAGAGAGAGAGAGAGACCTTGTGACAGATAGAAACAGTGAGAAACGGAGACAGGAAGGAAGAGAGCGAGAGAGATAGAGAAAGAAAGAAAGAAAGAAAGAAAGAAAGAAAGAAAGAAAGAAAGAAAGAAAGAAAGAAAGAAAGAAAGAAAGACACAGAGAGACACAAGGGGTGATGGGCGAGAGTGTGATTGGAAGTGAGAGAGGTGGGGTGTGTGTGAGAGAGAGACAGAGAGAGAGAGAGCGCCGGCTGCTCTTTGACTGGCAGCGATCGCCAAAGGCCCTGTTCCATGACGCGATGCTACAGGTGAGTCGGCACTGGGCTGTCTGTGGGATGGAGGCGGTGTGCAGGGTGTTGTGCATGGTGGGGTGGGAGAGCCTGGTTCGGTCCGCTCCCGTGGTGCCACTTATAGGGCGAGTAACTCTGAGCAGCTCTCAGTCGGACTGATAATGCCCATGAGCAATCTTCGCCCATTATTGGATGCTGGCAAGGCGGCTAGTGTGTGGGGGTGGGTGGGGTGGGGGTGGGGTGGTGGGTTATCACTAATTGTATTGCAATTCGGAACCGCAGCCTCCATGCAGATTGCGCATGCACACATAGCACCGCCTCTCACTCATGAATGCACATTCACTCATGAACACACACTCGCTCACTCACTCATGAACGCACTTATTCACTCACTCACTCTGTCACTCATTCACTCTCTTACCAATACTCACTCACTCACTCACTCACCGATACTCACTCTTCTGACGTACTGACACTCATCCTCAGTCAGTCACTCACTCAGTCACTCACTCACTCACTCAGTCACTCACTCAGTCACTCACTCACTCAGTCACTCACTCACTCACTCACTCATGAGGACACATCTCACCGCCCTGGGAGTTTGGAGTTTGTCATTGATGCAGAACTCTAAGTTCTACTCCTACGGATGCTGGACCTTTGGTGATGGATTATATTGGCGTGTATTGATGGTTGATCTTCGACCGGAAGTGGGTCAGCCTCGGTGTCGGCTGCAACTTCGCCAAGCTACAAAGGAAGGTGGCTGTGACTTCTCCACCAGGTGGTCTGTGGTGATGGCCAACTTGCGTGGGGCAGCCTGGGAGCAACCTCGTTAGTGAGCCTAGGGACCCAGGCACAGGACCAGGCGGGATGGCCGAATGAGTTAGAGCGTCCGTCTCTCGTGTTGGTAGGTCGTGGGTTCGAACCCTGGTCGAGTCAATCCAATGACTTAAAAATTGTTACTTGTTGCTTCCTATCCTGGCACTCGGCATTAGTAGGATAGGGGAAGGACTGGTTGGACAACAGCTGTGAATAGCTCAGAGTGGACGGTTGAGCTACTCCCCATGCGTGGTGTAATGTTGTGCTTCGCAGCACACTTCTGGCATATTATGCGGTGTTAGCGGATACACTGAAGCGCATTGACTAGCCACATGTTCCCTAATGTTATTACGGTGAGCACATATATATATATGTGGAACCGAAGCGGTGGCACAAGGGTGCACAGCGGAATGGGCTATGGAGATGTGTGTCACGTGATGGCGACGCACACGGCATATCCAGTCTGCAAACAATATTAGTTGCTGTGTTGTGTTATGCATTTTGATTGCCAAGTAGCGGATATGCTTCCAGAGTCAATGAGTTTTCCCATTGAAGCAGGAGGATGGAGGGGGACATTGGTCTGGGATTGCAATGTTCAACAATCGTGGCTTGAGCAGGGCAGCCATTTATAATCATCTCGGTCATGGTACAGTCCAACCTCCTGGTTTCCAAGCACAAGATAATACTTGTCATAATGCTGAAAATATTGGTAGTAATAGTTGGAATGATAATTATGTGAACAATAATAAACATTTTGATCATGGCTGTAATGTCAATACCATTTTTTATAGAAATCAAATGAATTTGCATCCTATGGAAAATGTTCAACATGATAGAGGCTGGTCATATGTGCATTTAGCGGAGGAAAACTCAGAGTGTGTGTTACATGGAATTGGGGTCCGAAAGATGACATGGATGAAGACAGCCATTTTCCTGATAGGTTCACCTACAGGGGAAGAAACTTGGGCCGCCATCCATGTCGATTTAATGATAGAGCTTGGGGTAGATTGGGGGGGAGATAACATGGGTAGATCTCCAATTCAGAGAGCTAGGGCACACTGCAAAATGAGGGTGAATGACCATGAACACAGTAATTTAGAGCAAGTGGATCATTATGCGAAGACAGCTGCATGGTTGGAGAAACAGCCATTCCCAAACGGATTTCGACACTCTGCCAAAAGTAGAGTCTGTGATTCGCTTCGTACTTTTAGCAATGGTTTGTTGACAACACAACCCAAAGATGATAAAGATTCACAGGAAGAGGGAGAATTGCATGAACCGTATCTTGAAACTTGCAAGCCATCTGAACACTTGCAGAAAAGCTCTAGTCAACCCTATCAATCAAATACCACTGGAGATATGTATGTAAGGTATGAAAGAGATGATAGCCCACACAGTTGGGTGAATGGGTCAGTTTTTCCACAAGCTGCACTGTTCTCTGCCAAAAATACTGATAGACCTAACAATGAAGGAGTTTCTGCAGATGTTCATCATCATTCAACAAAACCAAAAAGTGTGAACAGACTTCTAGCAAAGGAATGCAGTTTTTGCTCCATGACTAGATCACGTCCCCCTGCTCATTCTGCTGCCAAGGACTTGAAGAAGATCCCAATTAGAAGTAGACCACCAAGGCAAGCACTCAGCCAACACAAAGCCTGTTTGGGCAAGGATTTAAAGTCTTACTCTACATCATCTTCAAGAACATCATCGCCACATGTCGTGAAATGTCAAAATTCATCGACACCACTGAGGGTTCAACATATGGATTTCCACTATACAGATTCTGTGAGTTGTTTTCGCCAACAAAGATCATCAGATTCATCATCCCGGATTCCATCTCAACACCTGTTGAAGATCAAATTTGATGTTACAAATGGTTTTCTAGGGCATCAAATTTGTAGCTCAAGCCGAATGGATAGGAGATGCATTACAAGGCCTTCTACTGAGGTCTCTCCCAGGTCACAGACAATGGCGGTATCGCAGTCCCATTTGAGGACAAATGCTGATTTTGTGTCACTATCCAGGACCTGGTCCCAGTTAGAGAAGCAGTCAAGATCAGAGACGCAGCTGGAGTCATATTCACTAGCCCAGTCACAGTTGACACATCCCAAGGCAGGAAGAAGGTCTCTCCGAAGGAGCTTGCATGGGTTGGTTCAGGGAGTTATAAGTCCATTGTTTTCAGTGAAGGGAAAGGCTGTGGCCATGATCGAAGCTCAGCTTCGGAGTCTTTAAAGCATTCAACATTATACCAAAGCGCCCGGTCATGTTCAAACACACTGAGGTCACATGAGAATCTTGGAATGCGGACACAGGCATATCGACAATCCTCCAGCCGCACTCCGTCGTCACTTCATATATTCACTCCTCATATGAACACAAACATTACGAGTGTCGGCCGAGGCAGGAGCAGGAGCCCTTCACCATCAATACGGACTCCCTCACCAGAGGTCCATACTGAGTTGTATCCATCGGTCAATGGCCCACCTGCCTGTGATGCTATAAGGTCCTTCTGTAACGCTGGTATAAGGCGCCCTTCAAGATGGGGCGACAAAGGTCATCAGGACAGCTTCGATAGACATAACACCAACTACCCAGAAAGGTCAAAAGAAAAAGTCTCATTGATCTCTTTCTTTACTTTAATGTCATTTATATATATATTTATATATATATATTATATATATATTTATATAATGAGCCTGTCTTAAAAGGTGATAAGTAATATGGGACAAAACTTTGTCCATTGTAACGATCAACATACTATCTACGTATGCATTTGCTCAGGATAAACTGATTTATGGTGTTTCATAATCCCAATAGAATTCATATTGATTTGAAGCAAATGTCCTTGTGTTTTCAGTGTAACCGTTTCTGTGCCGTTTTGTGTCAATCGTTACGCAGATAAAAGGAAAATTAGTTAGCACCTTTTGAGACAGAGATAGGGAGACAAATAGACAGATAGAAAGACACATATGATGTTAGATGTTTTGTTTGTGGTCGTTGTTTTATGTCCTAGCAACATCTAAGGTCATATCAGGACGGGTACCGACTTGTGACAATGCGCACTCATGGCGACTTTATAGTGCTGCCCAACTGGGAAACTAGGCTGCCAGCACCATGACCTGATATCCCACTCAGTCACATTATCCTGACACTGAGCCAACCAGTCCTTGTCCTATCCTAATAATGCCAAGCACCAGGCTAGGAAGCGATAAGTATACATTTTTAAGTCATTGGTTTGACTAGACCAGAATTGAAACCCACGACCTCATTATCATGTTAGATATACTGAAAGGTTACAATTGTGTAGTCCAATGGTTTTTAGGTTCTGTCATAATTTTTAGAATGATATATTAAAGCTGCATAGTCTGATGAAATATCAAATTTTCAAAACCAAACCAATTATCTAGATTTGATTTGACATACCTAACTTAGATACTGATGCACTTATTAAGCATTTGTGTCTGTGTAGAAGGCAATACTGAGTCAATTTAACAGAACCTGTTACTGCAGAAGTCTATGGTGTCAGAGTTTTGGCAAGCATGCCAAAACTAATTTTCCATGTTTGCACTCAAAATATCTTAAAAGTTTACCATTTAAAATAAAAGTAACTTTGAACTAATGTAAAGTAGATACTAGTGATCGATCTAATATATTTATCTCAGAAAAAATACAGAAATTCAAAACCATTGGACTATGAAACTTTAAGTTGATTATTATAATCTACTTCATGTTAGTTTGAAGTAACCTTTATTTTAAAGGGTTAACTTTTGAGATATCTGAAGTGAAATATATGCCAAATTAATGTTGGCATGCACGTCGAGATGCTGGACATAAGCTTCAGCAGTAACAGGTTCTATTAAATTGACTTAATATATCCTTTTATGCAGTAATAAATACTTAATGAGTGCAGCAGTATCTAACATTCTAAGTCGAATATCTACACTCAAATCTAAGTGAGTGTTCTGGTTTGAAAATGTTGATGTTTTCATCGAACTATGCAGCTTTAATGGTTTAAACAAACAGGTCTCCTTTTCATCTAAGGTTTATTTCAGTTGATTAATTGGGGTTTTCCCCCCTCAACACCATGTCACCGGCCCTCAGTCGTTTACAAGCTTTGTGCATTTTGAAGTATTCTGAAATGAAGCGATGTGAAGCACTTTCAGCAAGTTTGGGACAGCATCATCAATCATCAATCATTGATCCTCAACAGTTAATTGTGATTTGTTGCAAAACTCGTTAATAACACACTGTGATTAATCATTTCTCAGCTGTACCGATCCGAGTGAACTTGTTTGTTCTAAGTACTGATCATTTTTCACAGATTTCTTTCATGCCGTTTTGTGTGCTTACAGCCCGAGAGCGCCTAAATACGCCCACAATTGGGTAACACTGTATTTCTGATATGATCTACAAATTTTCAGGAAAACATTTCTAGAAATGCAATTTAGCTACTCGCGCTCCTGGGCTGTAAGCATGTGGAACTTGCGGGCGTATTTAGGCACTCCTAGCCCAAAGGGTTAAACAACAAATTGATATATTTATGTATATTTAATCAAATATATAATAAATGAATATATATTTTAAAATATTATTTAAAAATAATATATATATTATATATCTATCCAGCTGTATATATAATTAAAATAAATGTATATATACACTAAAAAGATACAAAAGAAACCCATATTTTTTAATATATATTCATTTATTATATATCATTAGACATATATATATATATATATATATATATATATATATATATATATATATATATATATATAAAATATATATTATATATATAGTATATACACAGATGAACCTCGATCCAACAGACACCGATGCAAGGATTCCGGATCCAACGGACACAATCCGCTAGAGTGAGCTAGGCTCCCACACATGTGTAATGCATACTCACACATATGCATACTCATTCACACATACAAACATACCCACATAGTGCCATGCACACATAGTGCCATGCACACATAGTGCCATGCACACATAGTGCCATGCACAGAGCCGTGCAGGTTTGTTTGTTAAAATTTAACATCCTAGCAACATCTAAGGTCCTGTTTTCCTCATTATCACTATGGCACCTATAGATAAAGCAATTTCGTCGCTGCAACGGACAAACGGCTTTAACGGACAACTGCTTCCCCTATTAGTCCGTTGGATCGAGGTTCATCTGTATATATATATATATATATGTATATATATATATATAGTTAAAAATAAACTTTCTCCAAATGACCCCCAAATGACACAGGTTAAAAACAGGGTCCCTCCAAAACATAATTTGAGGAAAAAAAGATAGTTGACCCACTTACTTTTTTGCAGGGGGTCTTGGAAGTAAGAGCCAGCAGGAAATTACTGATTATTTCTTATGTACAGTCATTTCAATGGACACCACACTCAAATTAAATACTTTTTGATATGTTAAAATATGATTACATTGGCAATGTTAATAAAATAAATCTATGTGTTGTACTTCTTAAGGAGTCCCTGCTGACAATAGTGTGTATACATAGGTCCCAGGAAATTGTCTGCAGTGCAAAGCGATTTTGAAAGTTTCTCTTCAATGTGGACACAAAGTGTATCGACCGTTATAGCAAGTTTAATGTCTAAATAATTTAATAGATATCAAGGGAGAAGGCATAATTTGTACCCTAAATAATAGAAACAAGTCGTACAATGAGTTTAGTAATGCACCTATCCCAAATCATATTTCTTGATATGTAATTGCATTGTGCTTAACACACTATTCAGCATGCCACAAATCGGCCATACTTTTGGCACTTCATTTTTGCATAATTTGTCAGTATACAAAGAAACAAAACCACCCAAGTCTGATTTTGCTTATAGTATCTCATTGTCATACCAACATGATGATACAAATGCAAATTGGTCGATTTCACGAAAAACAAGAATATTATGTGCTTTCAAACTGCGTAACCCATCATGGACCACCTTTTCTGAGAACAACCCATATATATATGTCATGGGGGTGATGAAAATGGGAAATACTGCGCCTAGAGCGGGACTCGAACCCACATCTCTTTGCATTCCGGGCCAGTGTGCTAACCATTACACCACCTAAGCTCCCTGATATCAACACACTCCCCACCCTACCTGTCTATGTGGTTACTTGCCTGAGAGGTCAGTGCAGACCACTACACTCGTCCCCCTGGAATTGTAAGTCTTGTAATGCTTACAATTACATACATACAGGCAATGCACTAACACATACATACACAGGGTAGGTTCAACAACATACAGCGCAAAGCTTGTACAGGATCCTGATCACGGCAACCAGTGTCGTGGGGGTGATGAAAATGGGAAATACTGCGCCTAGAGCGGGACTCGAACCCACATCTCTTTGCATTCCGGGCCAGTGTGCTAACCATTACACCACCTAGGCTCCCTGATATCAACACACTCCCCACGCCTACCTGTCTATGTGGTTACTTGCCTGAGAGGTCAGTGCAGACCACTACATATATATAACAATTTTATTGATAGAGGTGACTTTCATTCTTGCAGTTTTGTAAATTACAATTAACATGGCCAAATGGCGAGTTGTGTTATAATGTGTAAAGCAATTTTCTCTGTATTTGTTTATTCCAGATATGACCAGGGAGATATCCTTGGAGATAGAATATCCATGTCATGGTTCAAAGACTTACGGCGAGCTAGACAAAAGGGTAAGCATGCTGTTATATATTTCTTTTCAATTTCTATGTACCCTACTTCAGTACTGATATGTTTCTAGGACGAAAAGCCCCAAACAAATTTGCTCTAGAAAGTGTGTTCTGACTATTTGATGGGGGTTTAATGTTTAGTGAATTAGTTCAGACACCTCGATGCTGATATGTCCAATTGGCTGGTGCGAAAAGTGTTCTGATTAAAACTGAATGCTACACAGAAATGAAATATACTGTATATGTCCCAATAGAAGCATGCTACCCAATAGAAGCACCCCCACCCCCTATTTCAAGATTGAAGACACGCACAAGTTTACGATCATATTCCGACTGAATGCACATTAAATAAGACAATCCCACTTTATTTCAGAGGCATGACTAAAACAAATAAAAAATGTAAGATCATATCCAGAATGAATGCATATAAAATAAGACAATCCCACTTTATTTCAGAGGCACAATAAAAACAAATCCATGAAATTCTGTAACTTTGATAGACACCGATCCATGAGTCTGCACTCGCGCAGTGCTCGTCTATTGGGACATATACGGTATGGGATTTAGAATGACTAATACTTTGTTTTTCCGCTTGAGATTAAAGGAAGGGCCTTTATGGATTATGTAGTTTTCTAATCAACCTAAAAATAGGTTACTGGGGCCCTACAACTACCAAGGTTTTCAATATTGTCTGTCATACAAAGCATATAACGATGGAGGGGGTGTTAGTCATGTACATCTTGTATGGTTTAATCAAATGTTTGATATAACATAAACCACTATCATGTTCTGTGATAAAATGTTGATGTGTACTTCTTTGTTAGAGAGTAATACTCTTTGTACGACCGTGAAAATGTTGACCTCTTTGGATGACCCACTTTAGATGGTAAACTGAAATGACGCCTTTATATGTATTTCACTGTTAAACTTGCAGCTACACTCGAGTACTCTGGCAATGGCTATCTATACTCACGTAACTTCAAATACACATCCTAATTAAACAGACAGCATTACCATCAGAATAAAACAAATATCACACAGATTTACTTACCTCTCTCTGGATACCACCCATCTTCTGCGTCAGTAATTACTGGCTCTGTCCAACCCATTTGTATTCAACTACCCGGCTCAATAAAAACTCTGCTCTGAGCCTGTATCTTCATGTAGTGCAGGTTTCTTCGCTGTTTGTGCTAAGTATGCATGTCTTCGGGTTGCTGGTTACCATCATGTTGATCCTACTCAACCTTGTTAGAAGTAAAATGATTGAGTCCAACAGGAACAGGAACAGAACATTGATATTCCTTTATACATACTTCTTTGAATTCACTGTATGCTGAATTATGTATGCTTAATTTGTGATTTTGTGGTTACGTGTAATATAGTTTATTCGTTTATTTTCTTGGCGATAAAAGAATTATTCCAACCGTGAACAATTACAGCCATTTATTTAAGTATATGACACCAAGGGACAAGAGCAGCATAGTATGACATCAAAGTATATATATTATATGATTATTATGTATATAACATATATAATATATATATAACATATAATCTACATAACATATAATTTATATAATGTATATACTATATATAACATAATATACATACATATTATATATATTTACACCAATACTTATATAATATATATATGTCAAATATATGCTTATATATATTTCACCTCATCCGTTAGCCTTCTGGCACAGGGAGAGGTAGATAAAGGATTCACCCCGTACTGACAGTACAGGGGTGAAAACCAACCCATTATCTGGAATTTCGACATGCTGGGGAAATTAATTGAGTGAATAATGTCTTAATTTAAGAAGCAATATTTATTCTTTATGTATGTCTTCATATTTACCCGCTAGTTTTGAGTTGGAAAATATAATAAAACATATACTCTAATGCAATTTAAAAGTGAAATCGCCAGCGTTTTATCACCACCATCTTGTCTTTTTGCATTCTCTCTGATTTCACCAACTCTGCGGCATATATGTAGCCATTTGGTCCTGGAACGAGAGTTTCTACTTCATTTTCCATACTAAAGCTATTTTCGCCCATATTTACACTACGTTGTCGTTCACCCCTGTACTCCAAGTACATGGTGAATCTTTTATCTAAGGGAGAGGTAGCACGTCCACTGGTACAATTTGTGTTTCCAACTCACCGAGTACAGATGTGGAAAGGTGGGCAGTGTATTGATCTTTACCTTCTATTTGTAAGTAGACAGTACTTGAACTACAGTATTTTCACAATTATGTACAGACTATGTGTTTTTTCACTAATGTCTGACAGACTCAGTTGAACATACACACTGAGAACATGTTGACAGCCGTGACCGGCCATGAGACCTGGTTGACGGCCAGTGCACATACAGTTGACAGCCACTGACAGCATACTGTTGACACTATACCCATGCAACTTTTTGCAATTTTGACTGTATGTTGAGTCATTTCAACTTGCGTTCCCACCTCATGGTCTACTGACGTGGAAACGTGCGCAGTGATTCAGTATTTACCACTACGTTCTATTTGTAAATAGTAGTCTTCATCATCATCATCATCATGCTGTCGGTCGCGATGCGACAAAGACTGCTTTCATTACTTGACTGTCACTCTTTGTGCGGTTGTACATTTCATGAAAGCTGCCTGCAAAAGTGTTGAAGTGCTGCTGGCTTTTGCAAGTTACCAGCGACACTCTCTCAGGGAGCAAATAGAGGTCTCACACCGGCAAGAACATGTCCAGACAGGCGCAAAACTATTTGTCCCTGCAGTGGCTGGTCGGGAGATGTTGGGAGTTCCATATATATCAACCGCCCTTGATGCTGCCACAGTGACATGTTTTTCTGTTTAGGGTTTTCTCCCTTCGCCTTCGGTTCTGTCAAGAACCTGTACCACAAGGCAGTGGTTTACAACTCTGAAGGGCAGGGGCGTCAAACTCCCTGAGGTATTGCAATACCTGCATACTTTATAGTCTTACTGCTTTCATATTATGTGATAATATTTGACATTGGACTGTTCTTTTAATGTAATTATTTTGAACACACCCTTTATTTAGTAATGTGTGCTGACATTAGGTATATTTCACCCTTGACATTGGCATGTTATGGCCATACCCAGTTGCCTGTATACTGAGAACATGTTGACAGACAGGGAGCGGCCATAAGAGCCAGATGACAGCCGGGGATCATTCAGTTGAGTCACTGACAGTGTAGAGTTTACACTATCCAGAACAATTTCATTTTTAAATTGACTGCACATGGACTTTGGTAACATTAGGTATGTGGTTACATAACACATGTTTATGTAAACTGAGTGTGCTTAATTGGAAATATTGGGTAGGATGCGCAGGAAGTCCCATCGGCCTGGACCAGTTGGTCACATGTGCCCAGGCATGACACTTGAACATGTCCGCCCAGGTCATGTCCTCACTGGGTTATCACATATTATTGTGAGAGTAATTCTGACCCCTTTTGTTCCTTTAAAGGGTTTGTTTACTGTTTGATGTCCTAGCAACATCTAAGGTCATATCAGGATGGTTGTGACTTGGAAGGCAACCGGTGGCCAATATGTGGCCGGTTGCTGCTGTGAGATCACGCACCAAATAAGGGGTGCCATGACAGTGCCAGACCCCCGAGGGCTGGCCAATTAGTTGTCAGATCATGCAGCTAAAACTGCCAGTCCCCTGAGGGGTGATCGTTATGAGACAACTGACCATGCACCTCACAGTGCCAGTCCCCCGAGGGGTGGTCATATGGTTATCAGATCATGCAGATAATACTGCTAGTCCCCCGAGGGGTGATTGTTATGAAACAACTGACCGTGCCGAGGGGTGGTCAAGTGGTTCTCAGAGAGCTGTAGTCAGATGGATTGCAAAGCTCATCTATGGCACCATGAACAACCAGTTCCTTGTCATATGGAGATAGATGCCGTGTGGCACTATGCACACTACCACATTAATACCCCATCAGGGCATTAAACCCCATAACTCATATGGGAGTGGGAATCATGGGTATGAATACCCCAGACAGTTGTGTATATGTACAGACACATACTAGTTATGAATTATCATGCCATGGAAATGGAACTTGAAAGTCATGAGCAGGTAAACCACAGAAGTAAGCATTGTTGTGATTTCACTCAGTGTGACCCCCTGTATGATTGTATAGGGAAAGCCTGTCTTATTGGCAGGGTGGATCTAGTCCAGTAGTTGGCTGGATGTCACGCAATGCCCCATTTTAGTACAACTCACATTGGTGCTATAATTGTCATTCCAAGTCATTACACTGGCATTCAGTGGCTAGGCTGCATAAATCTAATTATATAGATACTACGAGCTGTATGGGGGGGGGGGGTGTTTACACACACAGTCTGACTTGTGGCCAGCTATCCACCCAGGGTAGTAGTAGGTAATTAACCGTGAGGTAATCACTCTATTGGCTGAGTCCATGATTGAGTGTGATGGGCACAAGTATACACTCTTTATTGGCTGTCTAGATAGACCCAGACCAGCAGTCATTTAAAGTCTGTAATACACCTACTAACAATGGAGCAAGGAACACACAGGGCTTAACTAATCCCAACATAAAACTACCAATGGGCAGTTGTTTAACACACAAGTGATACCTTTAATAAAAAGGGGAAAATCATTATTGGGTGTTGGCTTTTCTTAGGAAGCACCCTACTTTTGTATAGTTTAGATTTTAATATGGAAAATTCCACTTCTAACTTAGAAAGTGGATACTACCCAACTTGTATCAGTTGGATGAGCAGACTTAACTGCATAGCATGATCATGATGTCTCACCCTTTAAGAGAAAAAGTGATTAGTTAAATCCATTTTTGAAATTATTGCACTGACTAAATGGGATAAGTACCACCTAAATGAACACAAAATATTAAACAGTAAACAGGGCGGTTTCAGAAAATACCACTTGACAATAAAAACAATTGCTAACCTAATAACTGATATTGCAAACAGTATCAATAAAAAGAACCTAGTGGGTGCAGTGTTCATAGACTTCAGCAAAGTGTTTGACATGGTGGACCACCCCTATCCTAAGGAGCAAACTAACCCAAATGGGAATAACGGGAGTAACAGGAAAATGGATAGCGAGCTATCTAGAAAACAGAAAGCAATGCACCACAGTAAATGGATCCATATCCAATGAGGAAAAGATAACTTGCGGAGTACCCCAAGGGTCAGTCTTGGTCACTTCTCTTCCTCATATATATTAACGATCTAAACAACTGGCTAGAAATTGAAAACATCCAACTATATGCAGATGACACTGTGGTATATGCTGCAGGCAAAACAACTGAAGAAATAGAAACGAAACTGAATCTAACACTAACAAAACTAATCGAGTGGTGCCAACTAAATAGGATAACCATAAACAACAGCAAGTCAAAAACAGTACTATTTGGTACCAGGCTAACAAGTAACGAGAAAATAAAGTGTCTTCTGGGAAACACCAAACTGGAACAAGTAGACATCTACCGATATCTGGGAGTGGATCTAGACAGACACCTAAATTATGATCTCTGCATAACAAATACTATCAAAAAAGTAAACCATAAAATATGGCTACTGGCTAAATTGAGATACCTCATGACTGAAAACATGGCAATTAAAATATATAAAGGCATGATCCTCCCCTACTTTGACTATGGCGATGTAGTATACATGGGAGGAAATACAAAACTATTAAACAAACTACAGGTGCTACAAAATAGAGCCCTCAAAGTATGCCTTCAGGTGAACAAAAGATATCCCACAATCGAATTACACAAAAAATGCAATGCAACACTACTAACGAGTAGAAGGGAAACGCACCTCAAAATACTGGCACACCATTACACCACAAAACCAGGCTACACAGCAACCCCCCGTAGGGACACCAGGCAAATGGCAGCCCCAGTGCTACTGACAGCAATAAGTAACACCAAAATCTATGAGAGAAGTGTACTGGCCATGGCGGCACATGCCTGGAATAATCAACCCACACAACAACGGGCAATCAAAAGCATGGTCCACTATAAAAGGTCCTTAAAGAAAACATAATACACAACCACCTACTGAAGAAACAATATCTCACCTGATCTTGGGCGCAGTCACTGCTTGCTGTGTTCTTGCACAAAAAGCAAAAGACAGACCAGAAAAGATGGTAGATATTACAAATACGGAAACTAGCCCTACTAAGTACTAAGGAATTCGAAATGACTATCACCATAGGGTGCAGTCCGTCTAGGTATGTGTACTGGCACAAACCAAAGCAGAACAGGCAGGCCACGGTCATGCAGCCGAATCACCCTGAAATACAAAATGGCTAACAATACAACACAGCCATCCCACCTAGTCGCAGTCCTGAAGGGTCCAGGGGTGTTCTGGAACACTGGTGTACTATCTACGGACAGGGCATGGTGAAAGGATGCTGTAACAAACCACAATGGGATGGGATCCTCTCCCACAGGCCTATATGTCATCTGCGTAGATGTACATAGTAGGCTAAGTTATCATATACAGGTTAGGAAAAAACCTGAAAATTAAAAAACTAAAAACTAATATAGAAACTACTAACACCCAAAACCGCAAAGGTTGGCCCAAGAAAGATCAGGTAAAGACTCCTGAGTACAGAACCAGACCAATCCAGTATCACAGCTGTCCAGCGTTGAAAACAAGCACCCTCACAGGAGCTTATACGTTATGGGCAAAATAAAAAAGTTGTCACAAAAAAAAAGATAAAAAGTAGTTACTTGTTACAGATCACTCAATAAATCAATACAATATAACATTGCTATGACCAGTATGGTTCAGCTACCGCTTCACACATACATCTAGATCAATGGCTAATAAATAAGTCACATGTTACACAGTGCCCTATATTGTACGAGGAAGCTGTCACAGCTAAATCAATTTTGGGGCTTCAGTTGTTGCTTAAAGTAACCTTAAGCTTGACCCGGATGAGAACTTGTCATCATTGCAGGATGGGATAAATTTCCCTTCACTCATCTGAGGCATAAATGCGAATTAGAAAGATTACCTTCATTTAATTTAGAAATTTAGACAAGGCCATAAATGGAAGTAAGCGTAGACCATGAATGCCTATAGGCATAGACCATGGGTGACATGAGGTGCCAAAATAGGCAAAGACAAATGTTTCCAATAAGCATAGGTGCACACCATTCTGGTAATACATCTAGTTGCAGTGTCTGTTAAGGTGATACAGATACCACTGCCCAATGCACATGAAATACAAATGTGCTTTATCTACATCTGTGCACAAATATGATGGTTTGATGCAATGAGGCACAGGCATCGCCTTTGTACATAAGAACAGAGGTCCTCTAAAGAAACAGGGACACTGACAGAGTAGTAAAACCTGCCCAACAATATATTGAGGGATGGCTACACATTTACTGCCTACACACACAGAATCGATTAAGAAAATGACCTGGATGGCATAACATTTGGTATGAAATCATAGGAGGGCTCAGTCGTCGGTGTGCTTTAGGCATACATTATCAGGTTTATATACTATTTTCCATAGTAGTATGATATGGGTTGGTTTGGTTTGAACTCAAGTTTGTTTATGATGAAACCATTACTCGGCATAGCTACTTTGAGCAAATTGAAGAGCAGAGGAAGGCAGAGAGAGCCATCAGATTTTCAATTTGCACATCAGAATCCTGTTATGGCACATCAGGATCATGTTAGTGCTAGTCCATCATAATACCCTAGTGTTTATATGGTGACTGTTGCCAGGATGTAGAAAACAAACAAAGAGTCTGATGACATATAAGATAGGACATCACGGTAGAAGGTAACCTACCTGTGGGAATGTAATTAAATTGACCCCATATCAGCGTATCCTAAAAGGTTTGGCAACTTGGTAGCTAGTAAACCCACTAGATGCACTGTCATATGACATAAAATAGGATTGAGCTCCAGATGGGGGTGATTCCTCAAGGCAAAGCCTTGGGGGTTTTGAGGAAAATAGCCTTCTCATGATAGGATTTTATAGATTCATAGAATGACTACATGATAGGATTTATAGAAGGATAGAATGACTACACTGATAAAAATGTATATGTATCCTTATATATGTTCACAGGAAATATCAAAACAGTGTATTAAAATATACCAGGTTTACAAATGCTAGATATGATCTACCTAGCCCTATAACAGGGGATTGGGGTCTAAATAACTACAATTATACTCTATACAACTAGAGGCAAATGTCTTAACATTCATAAAGATATTGCAAAAAATGGTTCAGAAAAGATAACTTGGCTGTGAGCCCCTCAGAGAACAACTATATTCAAAAGAAGTAATTGAACTCATAGTTCAATCCCATTAAGAAAACTAGCAATACAAAGATGAAACCAAAATTATGATTACGTAAACATCTCCCTGTGCTATAATTAGCGAGGAGGCTAGGGGACGAGGTGAAATAGAATAATTATGTGAGACTTACCTGGGTATAGTTGACACATAATTGTTGTTTTACTGAGTCCAATTGCCTCGGCTTGTTATAGTACAGTTCCCACCCACCCTAACCTGGGGTAAATGTAAGGAAGTTTGGTCTCCCGAAGGGAGGAAAATGAAGAAAACTGAGAAAAAAAGGAATAATACTAATTTAGAACATAATTTAGGAAAATAGGAGGTAAAAGATTGAACCAGTGGACGTGCTACCTCTCCCTGTACTATAACAAGCCAAGGCTATCGGACTCAGTAAAACAATAATTATGTGTCAACTATACCCAGGTAAGTCTCACATAATTATTCTATATATATATATCCTCCAGTGCCAGTGCCAGTTTGTTATATAATATATATACAGACATACTCACACACACAACCAAACAGACACACACACGCGCATAGGTGAGCTCAATGATTGGCAATAATATAATATCGTGAGAAGATTGAAAGGAAATTAATAAAAAAATTATTTAGCATTTTAGCATTGAAACAGTGAATGGGGATTAATATGCAACATTTGCTTTACTGCTACCATTTTACTCCTGACTGTTGTTGATTTTGGAATGTGTTTGTGTGCTTACATAAAGCCTACTGAGACCTGGTCATTGTACTATGTTATTCCACTGTCATAAACAAACCTAGCGCTGCTAATATAATAATTTCTGTAGCGATGTCTTTGTTTGCAGCAGCAGCCCAGGGACAGTTCCATCGTGGAGGATGGGGTAAGTTGGATCTGATCTTCAAATGTCATATTAATTGAAGGGTGGGGGGTTGTAAGTTGGATCTGATGTTAAAAATGTCATATTAATTTAAACATGGGGGCTTGTAAGTTGGATTTGATGTATAAAGTGTCATGTTAACTGAACGGTGGGGGGTTGTAGGTTGGATCTGATGTAAAAAGTGTCATATTAACTGAAGGGTGGGGGTTGAAGTTGGATCTGATGTTAAAATGTCATATTAATTGAGGGTGGGGGGGGGGGGGTTGTTAAGTTGGATCTGATGTTAAAAATGTCATATTAACTGAAGGGTGGGGGATTGTAAGTTGGATCGTGATGTTTAAAAAGTTAATATTAATTGAAGGGTGGGGGGTTGCAAGTTGGATCTGATGTATAAAGTGTCATTAACTGAAGGGTGGGGGGGTTGGTAAGTTGGATCTGATGTTAAAATGTCATATTAATTGAAGGTGGGGGGGGGGTTGTAAGTTGGATCTGATGTTAAAATTTCATTTTAATGAAGGGTGGGGGATTGTAAGTTGGATCTGATGTTAAAATGTCATTTAATGAAGTGTGGGGGGTTGCAAGTTGGATCTGATGTATAAAGTGTCATTAACTGAAGGGTGGGGGTTGTAAGTTGGATCTGATGTTAAAATGTCATATTAATTGAAGGTGGGGGGTTTTAAGTAATCATTTAAAATGTCATTAACTGAAGGGTGGGGGATTGTAGTTGGATCTGATGTTTTAAATGTCATATTAATTGAAGGGTGGGGGTTTGTAAGTTGGATCTGATGTTAAAATGTCATATTAATTGAAGGGTGGGGGGGGGTTGTAAGTTGGATCTGATGTGTATAAAATTGTCATATTACTGAAGGGTGGGGGATTGTTAGTTGGACTGATGTTAAAATGTCATTAAATGAAGCGTGGGGGGTTGCAGTTGGATCTGATGTATAAAGTGTCATTAACTGAAGGGTGGGGGGTTGTAAGTTGGATCTGATGTTAAAATGTCAATTAATTGAAGGGTGGGGGGTTGTGTAAGTTGGATCTGATGTTAAAATGTCATATTAATTGAAGGGTGGGAGGTTGTAAGTTGGATCTGATGTTAAAAATTTCATATTAACTGAAGGGTGGGGGGTTGGAAGTTGGATCTGATGTATAAAGTGTCATATTAACTGAACCGTGGGGGGTTGTAGGGGCGATCTGATGTATAAAGTGTCATATTAACTGAAGCGTGGGGGGTTGTAAGTTGGATCTGATGTTAAAATGTCATTAAATGAAGGGTCGGGGGGAGGGGTTGTAAGTTGGATCTGATATGATCAGAATCATATCAGAATGGTAAGAACATTAATCGAATTTAATTGAAGGGTGGGGGGGGGGGGGTTGCAAGTTGGATCTGATGTTAAAATCTCATTAAATGAAGGGTCATGGGGAGGGGTTGTAAGTTGGATCTGATATTAAAATGTCATATTAATTGAAGGGTGTGGGGTTGCAAGTTGGATCTGATGTTAAAATGTCATATTAATTGAAGTGTGGGAGATTCTAAGTTGGATCTGATGTATAAAGTGTCATTAACTGAAGGGTGTGGGGTTGTAAGTTGGATCTGATGTTAAAAATGAATGGTGGGGTACATACATACACACATACATAAATACATACATACATACATACATACATACATACATACATACATACATACATACGTACATACATACGTGCATACGTACATACATACATACATTCATACATTCATACATTCATACATACATAGAAGTTTCATTAGAACATGGATTGCTAACCCTGACAGCCGTTAACGGGGCTAGTATATAACACTGTGCTTATTGAGCTTTTTGGCAAATGTTCTCCTTTTGTCTAACCTTTTCATAATACCTCATCTCCTTTTTTATATATATATAAGTTATAACATGCGGTGAATGCGCTATAATGAAATACACACACACACACGCAGACACACACACACACACACAACCTCTAAATTCAACTTTAGAACACTGCCACCTAAATAGACAGACGTGTGCATGCTCTTTGAGATTGTTTGGTTTATTGGGCTTTTATATCCTGGCAACATCTAAGGTCATGTCAGCACATGTACTGAGTTGTGACAGTGCGCAGTCATGATGACTTTATTTTACTGTCCCACTGCGAAACCACACCACTGCCACCATGACCCAATATCCCACTCAGTCATATTATTGTGACACTGACCTAACCAGTCCTTGCCCTCTCCCATTTATACTGAGCACCAGGCTAGGACGCGGTGAGTATAAATTTTGTAAGTCATTGGTTTGACTCGGGAAGCCAGTACTTTTAGCGATTCGGCCACCACTTCCCGCACCCTTTTAGATGACTTGTGAGCGCATTTAAAATCTCAAAGTCTAGAAAGCCGTTGGTAAGACGCGTCTGAGTTCTGTTAATTCCAGTGCGCAGCTCAAACGGTGGGCGGCAGTAGATAAGACAACAGGGCCTCTGACCATCTCCACCAACGCAGTTCGCCAAACACTGCACGTCTAGCAGCAACCGCCAGGCAATTTATTTCCACAGGGAGAGGGCGCTGTTTTAATCGCCTCACCAGTAGAAATCCCTGTTTGTTGTACAACCTCTCAGCCTGACATCTTCCCGGCAGCCAGCGCTTCCTTTTAATTTGATTTTTAAATCCTTTATTATGGACTGTGCTTATAATTATAACTGTGACATTGATGAGAGTAGCCTTCTATGTTTAATAATAAAGTTAAAATTGTATAGTATATATAGACCGATGGAAGCATAACATTTACTAAACCAAAACATTTATCTAGATTTGATCCTGCATATTAAACATTGAGACGCACCCACCTACCGTATACGATCTAAAACTGCTCGTTTCGCGCACAAAAATCGCTATGTGTGCGCTCCCTGCGCACACCTAGCGATTGCGATTCGCGACTAAAAACTCAGTTTTAGGGCTAAAACGGGCCGATTATGATTGCGATTCACGATTCGAAAAATGAATCGGCCCGTTTTCAGTTTTAAGCGGGTCGAGTTGAGTCGCGGGTTTTAGTGCGCGAATCGTATACGGTACGTGTGTACCAGGCATTAGTAAGCATGTCATGGTGCATGGTAAGAACATTAATCGAATTTAATAGAGCTGGCCACTCTTGAAGCCTTCGATGTGCATGCCAAAATGAATTAGGAATTTTATCACTTCAAATATCTCGAAGTTAACCCTTTAATATAAAAATGGGTTAACAGAAGTAGGTTAGTTTGATCGACGTAATATATAAAATATAAAATTTTAAATATATATGTTGCTAAGTGGTAGAAACCCAAACTTATCGGACCATGCAACTTAAAGTTGCATGGTCCGATGGTTTTGATTTTCTGTCATTTTCTGAGATAAATATATTAGGTTGATTGTTAAAATCTACATTACTTTAGTTTAAAGTAACTTTTATTTTAAATGACTAATTTCTTTTTAGATATTTGAAGTGCAACCATGCAAAGTTAAATTCTGACACCCTAGGCTTCTGCAGTAACAGGTTCTATTAAATTGACTTAGTATTGGCGACAAATGTTTAATAAGTGCACCAGTATCTAAGTTAGGCATCTAGAATCAAATCTAGTTCGTTGGTTTTGAAAATTTTGATATTTTCATCGGACTATGCAGCTTTCATTTAGCAATGTTGAGCCTCGTCAGTACTTGGGCTTGAGTGACCACCAGAGAATACAAAGTGCTGTAGAGATGATTTTATTATATTGCATCCAGGTCAAATCTGTATTCTGTAGCAGAGTATCTGTAAACATAGTGTGTGTTCCGCTTGGGACCCGTTCAGCATGTGGAGTAGATAATTGAGGAGCACAGTCGGTTTAGTTCAAATTGATGGCACTTCCCAGCGGCCCCCGCGCCAACAACTGACCAGGCCTGTCTCTGGAAATTGAGTTGCTCGGGGCTGTGGTGGGACAACTATGCTGATATCTCGGGCTGGCGTTGTTTGTGGAGGAGGTGGTGGTGGTGTTGGTGGTGCTGGCGTTGTTACGGAGGTAGTTGTGATGATGATGATGATGATGATGATGATGATGGTGGTGGTGGTGGTGGTGGTGGTGGTGGTAGTGGTAGTGGTAGGATTGAGGAGGGGGCACTGGATGGAGGGGTGGGGGTGAGGGGAGGGGTTCTCCCACTGGGTGGGGGGGGGGGAAATTTCACTACTCACTAAGAAGCATTTCCCACTCAAATTCAAATGCACCAGCAGCACCAGCAATAAGGTTAACTTTTTCAAATATTTCTATTAATAGATTTTATTGTGGGGTTTGGGGGGGAGGGCTTATTCTGGGCGTTTTTCCAACCTCTTCTTTTGGTGTGTGCTTAATTTGAGTGAAAGTGCACATTCACCAAGTTTCATATTTGGTGTACAGTAAAACCTCTCTAACCGACCACCTCCACAGAACGACCACTCCCCTCTATAGATTGCTTTATTTGAATCCCAAATGATCGCCCAAACAATGCCATTCTAATGATTTTTTAAGACTCCCTAAACCAACCACCTCCCTAGTTGGACCATTTAACGTCGACCCATGGTCGGTGTGAGGTGCATTGAGGGTTGACAGCGGAGACGGGGGCAAGTTGTTGCCAAGTGGCACTAATTGGCAACCACTGTCCGCTCGCCTCCCGGATACCATGCAGCGCGCATGCGCCCCGGCGTCGGCATTTCCGGTAACAAGATCAGCGTCCACACAGCTGACAAGGTCATTTGCAATGTCCCTATCAGCACTTGCTCCCGTCAGAGGGTGTGGTTGGGGGGGGGAGGGGTGAAGTGCAGGGCATGTGTGTTTGTTTGTGAGTGTTTGTGAGATGGAAGCTGTGTGTGTTTGGGTGGAAGGAGATGGAAAGTGTGTGTGAGTGTATGTATAAGAGAGCATGTGAGTTTGTGTGTATGTGTGTGAGATGGTGTGTGTGTCTGTAAGAGGCGGTGTTTGTGTGTGTGTGTGTTTGTGTGTATGTCTCTGTATGTGTGTTAGATTGATTGATTGGTGGTTTCTTTACGCCGTGTCGGCAGCATAGGCCATATTCACCGGAAGTGGGGTCACAGATAAGTGACTGTGTGGAGACTGCCCTGGTCTATTATTTGAATATGTGGCTTCCTGTCGTCCCACCACAGCCCCAGTTGTTTTTTATTCAACCATTGCTTTCACAGAATGCAAAAGCACAGAATCAATTTTGTGTCAGTAGACTGTGGATCTAAAAAGCTCACAGTTGCATAATTTGTGGCTAAAGGAAATAGAATTAAGATAGAAGTTAAAGGTTGCTAATGGATCTAATTTGTTTAAGGGACTATATGTGATGATATAGACCAGCTGCCCTTAAAAAGGCTAAAATGTTTTCTTGTTTTACTTTTGTGAAAAGGTCATGCATGCTGCTTGCAGTGTAAAACTGTTGGCGCAGGGCCAAGAAATCTACACAACTCACCAAAATGTGTTTGAGTGTAAGTCGGGACTGACACCCAATACATTCAGGGGGAGGGTCCCCCTTGAAAAGAAAAGCATGTGTAAACCGCGAGTGGCCAATACAGCAGCGGCTAAGGACCACTTGGTCCCGCCGACCTCCCGCATGAGTCTGTGGTGGTTTTCCCACAGATGGTTCAATTTCTTTAAGTTTATTAATGTTTTCATCCCACTCATGCTGCCATGAGGGTGTGTGTGATTGTGAATGTTTGTATGTGTGTTAGAGGGTGTGTGTGATTGTGAATGTCTGAAAGAGAGGGTCTTCCTAAATCAGTTTACTAATGACCTTTAAATTAAGGAATTAAGGGTCCAATGAATCATTGCGTTATATCAGAATTCGCGTTAAAAAGGGGCTAGTTATAATGGGGTTTTATTGTATGCGAACACATTTTGGTAGCTGCAGAATCTGTGTAGAAACCGCAAGCCCTTAAAATTGCCATCAGTTAATTTTGATGGGAATTGAAAGCCACCTTTTTTTCTGATGATGGAAGGATAAGATTCAGACTAATAAGTAAGAGATGGTCGGGGGGGGGGGGAGTGATTTCCGAAAACGTGCACTACATAATACAGTGAAAGCCCCGTCATAATCTTTAATGGAACACGCAAAATATGAAGAATTTGGTGTGCTGTGATTGGTCAATATTCAGTGAATTTCAGATTTTGCGGGTACGTATACTCATAGTCACCTTAACACTATAAGCGGATGCCAGGTACAGACGATGGCGCCACCGTACTTCGGCCGCCGCTGACAGGGTAGGCTCAGTATTGACGGTAGTGTTCTCGTAATGCGGCAGGAGGTGCCACCGGTGGTGTCAGTGCTTAGCCTTATGAGAATTGCAATTTTTTTTTTAATTAAGAAAATTGATTTCTTTGTCCAGAAATTGAATGTGCTCATTGGAAATGGTTAAGAACACAATTAGACTTATAATGGTTTAATGTGTGTTTTTAGGTGTATGCAACACTTTTCGTGTTTTCCACTAATGTCATCAACCCCACCTGGCATCCCTGTATAAAGGGGCTAGTATGAAGTGGCACATGGCGAGTAACCCTTGACTTCTGGGGGGTTCGTAACCTTACGACGGTTACCGGCTGCAGAACTGCAGCAATATAGAGAGGCACCGATAAAACTGTCCAATCTTTGTTTGAAGATTAATCTTCTGGTGGGACGGTTGTAGAATCTGGGGATGTCTTTACAACAATTAAACGACGAATCATTGGGGCGGCCCCGAATCACTCCGGTCTGGCGGTAGCACAGCACTCGTATCCAGTCGACAGCAGCAAGGGTTTAGGAGGAAGGGACGAGTAAAGGTGGGTCCAGCGGTTCCAGCAACAAGAACAAAGCGAGAGAAATGATAAGGTAAAAGGCCCCCACCCAAGCAAACAACTCCTTTGATCAGGGGGAGAAGTAAGCCTGGGAGAGAAAAAAAAGTGTAGATTATAGGAAAGAGAAATGAGGAGAGTTGAGTTAAAGGACCGTGTCTATTTGCTCTATGGTGACCAGCCGGCGATCCAAAGACACAGACAGAGTAAGAGCAGAAAGTGAAATGCTGGCGGTCTCCTCCCCCTCCTGGAACTCTTTTCAGACATTATCAAGGAGGAGCAAGGCCAGCGGAGAGGAGATAGAGAGAGGTGTGGACGAAGTGGGGTCTGGATAGCAAGTGCGAGTAACCCCTACTTCTCAACTCCCAACCCCAACCCCCGCCCGCCCCACGGTGCTGATTGGGTGGCTAATGGCCGGGTGTGCGCTCGTACACCAGCACGGCGCTGTTCAATCCGGGGCCGACATGCACACGAATGAAGTGTGGAGACTGCCTTAATATCAGCCGTGTATTAATATTTTACCGCACCGTCAGCCGGGGCCATTTATTAAGTGCCTAATTGGTCCATACATCTGTCGCACTGGGCGTTCGTGCCGCGTGCATTATGGGTATGTTGCGTGCTTCCGGTTCGCACCTCGCGCATGTCCATTGAAGGGGGGCAGTTAGCAAGCCTGCTTTATTTATATAAAAAGAATAATATTCTCTTTCAACCAAGTCACTCTACTTCGACATGAACACAAAAGATGGCTCAATAATAAGACTTTGCATGTAATAATCCTTTTTGCTTGACCGGACGCGGTGGCCGAATCAGTAAAGCCCGAGTCACACCTCACCGGATTGGGGGAAATGGACAGAAACCGAACAAACTCTGTTTTCTTTCCGTACAAGTTTTGAACATGCACAAAACTAAGAATGGATGCCGTCGAACTGACGTCGACAGTTCTTGTCCGGTTTGAGTTTGTTTCGTCCGTTGGCTATCCGTTCATGTCCGTCTCATGTCCGTTTCACGACCGTTCGTCCGGCGGCCTTCGCAACACTTTGACACATTTTAATACATTTTGATGCTTATCACCACCGTACTAGACAATTCTGTCCGTTGTTCAATCTGGTGAGGTTTGACTGGGCCTTAAAGCACAGGCTGGATGTCCAGGCGCATGTCGGATGTTTGAAATCCCGGCCGAGTCAAACCACAAACCAATGACTTACAAAATTGGTATTCATCGCTTCCTAGCCTGGCGCTCAGTATTATTAGGATAGGGCAAGGACTGGTTAGCTCAGTGTCTGGATAATATGACTGGGTGGGATATCATGTAATGATGCCAGTGACCTGGTTTTCAAGTGTGGCAACACTATAAAGTCGCCATGAGTGAATACTGTCACAACTCGGTACCCGAGCTGATATGACCTCAGATGTTGGTAGGATGTAAAACTGAAACAAAACATAACCAACTCATGTACGCTCCTCGACAGTTTGCGGCCTATTGATCGAGGGGGGCCCGGAGGGGGGGGGGGGTGATCTGTTTAAAGCTGGATACTCCGATGAAAACATCAAATTTTCTGAACCAAAACAATTATCTTGATTCCTGTTGTCTCACTCAGATACTGGTGCACTCATCAAACATATGTCGCCACACAGAAGGGAATACTGAGGCAATTTAATTTTTTAATACTTGTTACTGCAGAAGCCTCCAGTGTCAGTGGTTTGGCACGCATGCCAATATTAATTTAGAGAGCTGTTCATCGGACACACAAGCACACATTCTTCATGTTGCTGTGGCCTAATCGGTAGAGCGCTGGCCTCGCGTGCGGAAGGTCGGGAGTTCGGTTCCCGGTCGAGTCAAACCAATGACTTAAAAATTGATACTAGTCACTTCGTAGCCTTGCGCTTGGCATTAATAGGATAGTGCAAGGACTGATTAACTCAGTGTCAGGATAATGTGACTGACTGGGATATTGGGTCATGGTGCTGGTGGCCTGATTTCCCAGTGGATCAGCACTATAAAGTCACCGTGAGTGCGCACTGTCACAAGTCAGTACCCATCCTGATATGACCTTAGATGTTGCCAGGACGTAAAACTCCAACAAACAAATCTAACTAGGTGTCATGTTAGAATCAGCGGCAAAACGCCAGCTGCAGTAAATTAATTAAACATGCACAGTTGTAGTGCGGATTTAAGACGAGTTTAATCTGGGTAAAAGAAGCGGGTGCAAAACCTGCACAGAGCGAAGAAAAGCAAAGTGAAGCGTTAATAGAATATGATGGTTCGCTGATCCGAGACATCAGTCGCACCTGCCCCAGTAAGATCATCTGCATGCTCCTTGGGCTCCGAATTATCAAAGCTGTCCACATTTTAAGTTTCGGGCCTGTCATTCACAATAATAATCATAGATGGGTTGTTTTTTTGCAGCAGAAAACAGCCAAAGCATTTTGGCAGCGCTTAGCAAATCACATTACCTTTGCTGCTGCATTAATTCCGAGTTGGTTTGACACTGACTGTTGGGGACCCAGACCCAGACCCAGAACCAGCACCCCGCACCCCACACCCCACACCCCACACCCCACACCCCACACCCCGCACCCCGCACCCCGCCCGCCTTCATAACCCCTTACGACCGGACACGGTCGCTGAATCGGTAGAGCACAAGCCTCCGGTGTGGGAGATCGTTAGTTCAATTCCAGGTCGAGTCAAACTAATGACTTACTAAGTTGATAGTTGTCACTTCCTAGCCTGGTGCTCGGCACTATTAGGATAGGGCAAGGACTGATTGGCTCAGAGTCAGGATAATGTGACTGAGTGGGATATCAAGGTCATGCTGGTGGTGGCCTGGTCTCCCAGTGGGGCAGCACTATAAAAGTTGCCATGAGTGCGCACACTGTCACAAGTCGGCACGCCTCCTGCTATCACCTTAGATGTTGCCAGGATGTAAAATTCCAACAACCAATTATAACCCACCCTCACAACCCCCATCACACACACACACGCGCGCGGAGCGGGACGTAGCTCAGATGGTAGAGTGTCCACCTGTGTAGGTGTGGGTCATCCGATCGATCCTGGTCAGTGGACACATTTGCAGTTTGGGCTATTTTCCATTCCAATCATTGGTCCACAACAGGTTCATCAAAGGCTGTGGTATGTGCTGTCCTGTCTGTTGGAAAGTGCATATAAAAGACCCCTTGATGCTTATCGGAAAGGGTAGCCGATGTGGCGGCAGCAGGTTTCCTCTAAAAAAATGTGTCAGAATGACCAAATGTTTGACATCCAATAGCCGATGATAAAAATCAATGCGCTCTAGAAGCGTCGTTAAACAAAACAAACTTTTTTCAACACACGAACGCACACACACAAACACCCTCCCCCCACACACACACCGACTACCCATCGCATTGCCAACAAGATGAGGATAATTGGACTGGTGGGTCCGGTCGGATTGCATGCTGCTGACAGTTGTAACGCATCGCAGTGGTGACAGTTGATATATTGCGCTGGCATAGAGGCAGCGATATGTTGCATTGTTGATAGCTGATCTGTATTGCATTGGTGACTATTGGAATATGCTATACTTATTACAATTGTGATATACATAATATATGTAATATATAATATGACATTGCACTGGTGATAGTTTAGATGTGTTGTATTAGTGACAGTTGTAAGGTGTTAGTCATTGCGACAGCTGAGAGATATTGCATCAGTGATAGTGCAGATATATGACACTAATGACAGTTGTATGGTGTTGTTGCCATGACGACAGCTGAGAGATATATTGCGTCGGTGACAGTTCAGATATGTTGTTGGGATTTTACATCGTGGCAACACCTAAGATCATATGATGGGTACCGAGTTGTGGAAGCGTGCACTTACGGCAACTTTATAGTGCTGCCCCCGTCGGAGAACAGGCTGCCAGGACCAGGACCCAATTTCCCACCCAGCCACATTATCCTGATACTGAGCAAACCCGCCCTTGCCCTGTCCTAGTAATGTTGAGTGCCAGGTCAATTTTCTAAGTTATTGGTTTAACTGAGTCGGCTTCCGAACTCCCGACCTTTCGCATGGAAAGCCTGTGCTCTACCGATTAGGCCACCGCATCTGATGTACAGATGTGACAATGACAATTGTATGGTTTGTTTGTTGTTTTACGTCCCAGCAACATCTAAGGTCACATCAGGACGGGTACCGCCTTGTGACAGTGCACACTCATGGCGACTTTATAGGGCTGTCCCACTGGGAGACCAAGCCCTAGCACTATTACCTGATATCCCATTTAGTCAAATTATCTTGACACTGAGCCAACCGGTCCTTGACCTATCCTAATATGAGTAATAATGCCGAACACGTGGCTAGGAAGCGACAAGTATCAATACGGTCTATCAACACGGGAGACGAACGCTCTAACTCATTCATTCAATTGTATGGTGTTGTTGTCCTGACCATAGCTATGAGCTATATATATATTGCACTGGTGACAGTTAGGATGTGTGACAGTTGTGAAGTGTTGTTGTCCTGACTATTATAGCTGTGAGCTATATATATATTGCACTGGTGACAATTCGGATGTGTGACACTAGTGACAGTTGTGAAGTGTTGTTGTCCTGAATATAGCTGTGAGCTATATATATATATTGCACTGGTGACAGTTCGGATATTTGACACTAGTGACAGTTGTCAAGTGTTGTTGTCCTGACTATAGCTATGAGCTATATATATATATTGCACTGGTGACAGTTCGGATGTGTGACGCTAGTGACAGCTGTGAAGTGTTGTCCTGAATATAGCTGTGAGCTATATATATTGCACTGGTGGCAGTTCGGATATTTGACACTAGTGACAGTTGTGAAGTGTTGTTGTCCTGACTATAGCTATGAGTTATATATATATATTGCACTGGTGACAGTTTGGATGTGTGACACTAGTGACAGTTGTGAAGTGTTGTCCTGAATATAGCTGTGAGCTATATATATATATATTGCACTGGTGACAGTTCGGATATTTGACCCTAGTGACAGTTGTGAAGTGTTGTTGTCCTGAATATAGCTGTGAGCTATATATATATATATATTTTACCTCGGTAAACAGCCTCAGGCTAGCCTCAGGCTAGGGAGAGGTAAGCACGTCCGGTACCAGCAATTAGCATATACAACTCACGACTGGATAACGTGTCGTTGGGTTGCTCCGGCAAAATTAGTCTACATACAAGCAAATACGCAGTAAGTATAATAAAAACTGTGGTTAGCTTAATTATGATGCATTAGAGCATCATATGGAAAGTTTAGACTTTCGTTGGTCCAATTTGGACGAGTTATTTGGTTATAAACAACCAAGGATAGAACACTCGAGTGGGTTTCTCGAAGGAACCAAACCGGTCATTAGCGGTTATGTCAACACCCGGGTCACCGTGTGACTATGGGTAGAGATGTGGGTTTCGCCCTATCTCATGTGGAAATTCTCTCGTACTCTAATAGAGAGTAATGTTGGAGATGCTCCTGGGTTTCTTTTATAGACTCCCCTAGACAAAACTTTTTCAGGCGTTTCTCCGAGTTTCGTAGCATTTTCTCCAACTTGTTGACGTAGTAGTCACAGGTGGGAGAAGTGTGCGGAACAGAGGGATGGGCGGGCCGATACACTGGTCCCGACCCCGCGTAAGGTTTGGGCTTGACCCACAACCCACGCACAAATTTAGCTTATTACGCCTGTGTTATAACGGTATAAACACGTTCTCTAACACCAATAGATGTCCAAATGAGTTTGAAACAACCATATTGTGACATATATATATACCGGGACTGACCAAAAATCTTTGTTTCAGCTCCCGATGGCCACGAAGCGGAGTAAGCGCGGTGCAGCAGCAGCCGAGGGGCGTGTTCCGAGTGGAGTGGACGAGGAGTACGACTCCTCACCTGTGTTGTCGGCAGGGCCGTCGACACAGCCCCGGGCGCATATCCTCTCCGACCCGGACGAGGACGCAGTGCCTGATGTGCCTGCGCCTCCAGATTGGGAGGCTCGCTTTGCACGATTGGAAAGCCACATCTTGACTGCCAAATCGCCTGTGTCTCGGAAGCGGCGTAGGCCGAGTGTCCAAGAGGATTCGTTTGAGGATTTCTTGGACACAGACTCGGCGGTGGAGCTTAAGGCTCCTCCTCCTCCTTCTCCTAAACGGAGGAAGAAGAAGAAACAGGTGATTTCTTCGGGTGATGAATTCACCAAGGAGCGGGCAGAGACTGGTTTTCGCAAAAAGCGGAAGACTAAGTCCAAAAAGAAGAAGAGGAAGAGGAAATATTCTTCTTCTGAGTCGTCCACTGAGTCTACTTCTACGGAATCAGACTCAGACACCATATATGAAGGGGTCTATGCGGACATTGGCACTAAAGTGGCTAAGAAGGTGGAGAAGCCAAAGGCTAAGCGGGTTAAAACCACTACGCTTATGCGCGAGACCGTGAATGGTCATTTTCGCACGTTCAAACCGGCGGAGGTTATCTCCAAGTTAGGAGATGAGTTAACAGGCATAAAGGGTGTTCCCAACTCCATCATTAAAGAAATGGATCGGGATGTCAATATGACGGATGACCGTAAGAAGTTTGAGGATGTGTTGCACACAGTGCATAAGGCAGTGTTGGCTACCCTAACAGCTATTGTTCCTGTGGCTAATAGGATGCAGAGTGAAAATAAGTTCTCGTCTTTGGCTAAGACAATGGACAAAGGCATTGCAGTGCTAGCGGCGGCAGGTAATTACCTGTCGTTTCGAAGATATGAAAATGTCTTCAAGTCAGTTTGCACAGATGCTGGCAAAGAAGTGGCTCGCTCTAAGAAGGTTACCGATAATGAGGGGAAGGAGTTTACGCTCTATCTTGCTCCAGAGCCGATTAAAGGGAAACCTTTAGATAACACCAAGATGTTTGGCGGTCAACTACAATACCTCTATAAAGAGGTAGAGACTGCAGCCAAGAGTGGCAAAAACATGGATGGCAAGAAGAAACAGGAAGCTCCTCGTTTCAAAAAGTCACGAGGGGATTTTCGTCCACGACGGTTCACCAGAGGAACCAGACCGAGTTCAAGCTTCGGTCAAGGGTTTCGGGGCCGGGGCGCTCGCCCAGGCTGGACCGACAACACCGCACGGCCAATAGGCCGAGGGTTCAACTCGTCGAGACCTTTCCCCAGGGGCGGGTCCAAGTAGAGGTCCAAACACAAACTTTACAAGTCCCTGGAGCCTCTAAAAACACACAAACTGTAAGCAACTTTGTGGCTGGTAATATTAGTAATCATATTTCTGAGTGGCACAAAATTACTAGTGACCAAGAAATTATAGAAATAGTTAGGGGTGTTCACATTCCCTTTACACAAATTCCTGTACAAAGTATAATACCTTTTCCATATAACATTCAACCAGTTGAACGAGACGCACTAACTAAACAGGTACATAAATTCTTTGAGAAAGGAATTATACAAAAAGTGACACACTGTTCAGGACAGTTTATTTCAAACATTTTCTCGAGACCGAAGCCTAATGGTGATGTTCGAATGATCCTGGATTTAACAATCCTTAATAAAAGGGTGGAATATCGACATTTTAAAATGTTCTCTCTAGATACGGCACGAGATCTGATTACACCAGATGCGTGGATGGCTAGTGTTGATTTACAGGATGCATATTATACGCTTCCCATAATGGAACAATACCGAAAATTTCTTCGATTTATTTGGGATAACCAACTCTATGAGTTTACCTGCATGCCGAATGGCTTAGCTTGTGCGCCACGTTTATTTACTAAATTGCTTAAACCTGTTTTCTCGGTAATGGCGAGGAAGGGTCACATAATGTTTCCATACATAGATGATTCTTTTATTATAGCATCAACACAAATTGGTTGTGTGAATGCAGTTTTGGATTTATGTGCATTACTCACTAAATTGGGGTTTTATGTACATCAACAAAAGTCAGTGTTTAAACCAACAAAACAACTTAAATGTTTAGGGTTTATTCTGGATACACAGTCCCTTACAGTGTCGATAACAGAACAAAAACTAATTAAGTTTATGACTACAGCGACTCAGCTTATTAAGTTATCAAAGCCAAAAATTAGACAGGTTGCTGTTCTTATTGGCATAATGACCTCATATGCACCTGCTGTGTTATATGGGAAGGCCCATATTAAGTCGCTAGAAATAGATAAAAATTTAGCGTTAACACGAACTAAAGGCAATTTTGAGCGAAAGATGTTTATTTCGCAAGAAGGGTTACAGGATATTGGATGGTGGATGCAACATATAGCAAGTTCACCAAATCCAAACCGCATGGCGGAACCTAATACAGTAATTACTACTGATGCTTCGTTAGAAGGTTGGGGAGCTCATCGAGATGGGGTCACAACAGGAGGTAGATGGCTTGATGATGAAAAATCAGACTATATTAATGCACTAGAATTGCGTGCTATTTATCTGGGCTTACGTAGTTTAGTAAAGATAAATAAATCACAGGTTAGAATACTAACTGATAATACTACTGCCATGGCATATATTCGTAACATGGGTGGAACCAAATCAAAGTCTTGCAATCAGTTATCTAAACTGATTTGGAACTGGGCACAGGCTCAACAAGTCTGGCTGACTGTAGCGCATATTCCAGGGTCACAAAATACACTTGCAGATTATAAAAGTAGAAATTTCCATGACCATTTAGAGTGGTCTCTCTCTACACATTTGTTTAACTTCGTTTGTGAAAAATGGGGTACACCTGAAGTTGACTTATTTGCATCACGAAATAATAACAAGTTACCCTGTTATGTTTCTTGGCATCCTGAACCGGATGCTTGGAAAGTAGATGCGTTTGCTATTACCTGGGAAAATAATTATTTTTATATTTTCCCACCATTTAGCATTATCAGCCGAGTAGTGAGAAAAATCGGCTTGGAAGGGACACATGCGATACTGGTGGTGCCCGATTGGGACACGCAACCTTGGCTGCCAGCAGTTTCACAACTGGCAAAAGATCGTATACGATTCCCAAGAAAACTCGGGAATCTGACGCACCACGGACCGCTAGTGGTTCACGGCGACGTGTCAACGACGCCCCTATTGGCATTCCTTTTCTAAGGAAGCAGCTACAGCAATTTGGATTGGACATAATTACTGAGGATAGGATAGTATCGGATGCCTGGAGGCCAGGAACTGTCAAAATGTATACAACCTATTTAAAGAAATGGGGTGTACATTGTTTGTTAATGAAAGTTAAGCCAACAAATCCAAAGATTTCACAAGTAGCTCGGTTTCTTCGTTCTCTAGAGGATGAAGGACTTTCCTTTGGGTCGATTAATGCGGCGAGGTGTGCGTTATCAATTATATTACCTAGAATTGATGGCGAAACAGTTGGAAAACATCATGTTATTTGTTATTTACTTCGTTCAATTTATCAAAGGAATCCTCCAAAACCAAAGTATAGTCGGTTTTGGGATGTTTCTATAGTATTTAAGTTGTTTCAGCTTGGCCTCACAACTCGTGGTTAGATATAAAACAGTTAGGTTTTAAGGTCGCGTGCCTGTTATTGTTAGTAACCGGACACAGAGGACAGACGATTGTTGCTTTATCCTTAACTGGATTAGAAATAGACAAGGAACAAGCTACGTTTGATTTAGAAAAATTGCTTAAATCGAACACGTTAGGTGACCCTTTATCAACGGTTCACTTAGACTGTTTTCCGAATGATCGGAAATTATGTGTTGTGTCGGCCATACGGGCTTATATATACAAGACAAAGGATTTACGTGCATCACAACAACTATTAGTGAGCTTTATAAAGCAACATAAGGCGATTTCACGAGACACACTTGCCAGATGGACAATTACGGTGTTGAAATTGGCTGGAGTGGATACGAGTAAATACTCTCCCACTCAACTAGAGGAGCCATGGTCTCCAAGGCACGGGTGCTTGGTATTTCTGTGAAAAGAATACTAGCGCATGCAGGCTGGAAGACGGCTAAGTCGTTTGCAAAACATTATAATAAACGACAAGAAAAGCCTACCGGCGTTGCAAAGCGTCTTCTCGCCAACTAACAAGAATAGGTGAGAACAAAAATTTAGAATG